>JAUZND010046956.1:0-20091 GCA_034780555.1 Coelogynopora nodosa | reverse complement strand
ACCACCCCCCCCTCCAGCAGTGGCCTCGTCCACTGGAGTGGTGACGCCTGATGCTGCCGAGGACGAGTTGCGCTGCTGTTGACTGGGGCAGGTCTTGGAGGGGGACCCGGATTTGCACTGTGTGTGAGGGGGAGGGGGGCAAGATTCGCAAGGTAACAAGGTCCCTCCGATCCCGTTCATCACATTATATGGTAGAAACTAAAAATGAAATCACTACTGATGACGTCACTGTATCAATTTCTTGGTGATCATTTCATTTTAAATGCTGTAATAATTTGTTTAATAGTTTCAAATGGAAGCAACATATCATATTTTATAATCTCGAAAATGCAATTATATTAAACTTTTGATTTCAATTCAATTTCATGATTCAATTTTCAAGTTCGTTTTATCCCCACGAGGAAAACTAGCTTTCTAAACCTAAAAATAAACTTTCATCCAACAAAAGCACTGGGTTAAATGTAAAAATTACATCAAACTCTCTCAAAGAACATTAATTCAGTACAAGGCCTCTGTGTGAAACCCTCTGTGTGAAACCCCCATTTCATAAAATAGTTCAATAATAACACTATTTATTCTGGTATGTAAAAATGTTTGAAATTATATTTGTTCTACTTTATAGTTAGATAATATCATACCCCTCCCCCCCCTTCCACGTACGAAGGGTTAAACAATAAGGAAGGTATTCAAAATAGTATCCAAACAAATATTATCTAAATTTATTTAACAATAATAAAAAAGGGGAAATCTAATCGCGACAATGAGTTCAGTAGTCACAAATGAACATGTCCGCTTTCATGTTGATGTATAGCGAACAGAAACTCAAGTATGTATCCAGAGGTAAATAAAATTAATTCTGAACTCAACTTACAAAGTTTAGCACGGACTATTGAGCAAAGAGAGATTTCTTTCGACTCTTCCATCAATAAACTGCTGACGTTATAAACTTTTCTAATAAATATGAGATTTTTTAAATATATCCCTTTTCTGAACACTTTTTGCCTTATTCTTGGAAAGAATATTAAATATATTTTGGTTTGATGTTTATCGACCTGTATTTCGTTTATTTTTATTTGCGGAATCGTCTTTGTGTTGAAAAATGAGAGTGCGTATTTTCGTGTGCATTTAAAAAATAAATATTACGTATACAATTAGTACACCTACAACACTTCTGGCAAAAAGTCATGGATAAATAGGTATTTAACCAATAACCATGTTCTTCATTTTAAAATTACATCAAAACTTTGTCTCTGATGATATCTAGTTTGAATAAAAATAAAAAGTACCAAAAGACATTAAAATAAAAATGATTAAGAAAATCAGAAATGTTGCAGGGTATTTGCAATTAATTGAAAATCTTGAAAGTATGTCTAAATTGAAGTGAGTCTTCCTTGAGTTACATGTTAGTCCCTCAAAACCAACAAAAGCACAACCTTATCGCATCGTTGTTGTGTCGGTAAGTTGTATTCTAAACCCCTGCAACAAACTGCTAAAACCAAATTAACCAACTCACCGCACGGGGTGTATTTTATTTTTCCAAACAGATCACTTGTACAGATCAATAATTTTCAACATAATAGAGAAGTTAATCGATTATGCGTTTTACGAGAAGCGTATCGAGAAGCGTTTTACAATTTCCAAAATATCCTGAAACTCTACAGTTTGCCATCAGGGCGGAATCAATGAGACAGCAATAGTAAATGATCACATCCTGTCCAATTCCTCAACACCACCACAAAACAAATTTAAAACAATAGAAATGAAAAGGCCAGAAATTATTAAAGCGACCGTGAAATGAGAAACAAATGTTTATAATAATATAAAATTTGTATAAAGGGAAAAACAGTCATGACTAAATTCGCAAAAAATTGCAAACAATAGGAATGTATTATCATCAAACCACAAATATTAATTTTTATAAATGTCTACAATCCAAACATAGCTCGTACTCTACGTAAAACAGGCCTGGAGTGATGGAAGATGGCAAGTCAAACCTGCGATGTAAAATACAGTTTGTCAAATCCAAAAAAGCAGAAGAATAACTGGCTTATTTTCCTTATTAATATTGAATAAAATATGTGGTCAGAGTACAATCCAGGAGTAGGGATTCCAGGATTTAGTAATAGAAAACATCCAAATTTAGGCGGAAGCAAGCGCACCAAAATCTAAAAGCAATTATTGCCGAGTGTATATTGTATTCTAAGTAATTTCTAAATAACATTCAGAATCATTGCACAAATTAATAACACCATTATTGCCGACAAGTGTGGCATAGTAATCAAAAAGAGGGCAAACTGCAAACCCGCTTCAAATCTAGCAAATTTCCTAGCTTGATAAAAGCCTGCCCTGCTTACCGCTTCATCGTTTTATGTGAAAAAAATGCAGTATTGGTTTTTTCAAGAAACGATGATGTCCTTAATGGAACTGGAGTACTCGTAAATAAGACATCCCTGAAAAAGGACAACGAACACAGAACCAGATAAACTTCAATAAAAATATAGCGACAGTACTACTTGAGTGTTAGCAGCCACAAACAACAGCTATTTCATGCTGAATTTCCAGTCATGAATTCCAATTCTTTGCCTGCTAAATCTGCATTATAGCTAGATGCAAAAGTAACTGAAAGGGTGCCCTCAAAATAATGAATTTACTTTTTCGAGGTAAAGGGTTATACGTTGGATGTTAACATTGTCATTTGAAATATTGTCTTTGTCAAGTCAGGGTGTACAGAACAACTGTAAAACGAATCAATTTGGTAGAATAGAACAAGACCGGCCGGTTAAGAAAGAGAGAGAGAGAGAGAAAACAAAAGTTTATATAATATATATATAATACATAGTACATGTCCTGTCAGACGGGTATAATAGAAGAGTATTGATCTGTCAGAACACGTGTTTAGCTCACTTGGTAAGTGATACCAAAAGATATATTAATAAAACAACTCTAGACACCAATTGGATCCTGGTTGAGTCTAATTCTATCAAAATTATCAATAATATCAGTAAAAGAATGTTCAGCATCCTTTCTGAACACTGAATAGAAAAGTGCTATTTTCATGACTTTTCAACCTGAAATTTTAAACAAAATCACACATTTTCGAAGCTCTGAGTGAATACTGCTGTATATAATTATAAGGCTCCCATAGAAATATGTAGTGTAAAAAGCATACATGTTTATAGAAGATTCGCAGATCAGTTGTAATGGTTATGACATTTTTTAAACAATATAAATTGTAATCAAAAAGATAATATAACTTAAATCTTACCAAAATCTTGCAAGAACCGGACACCAAAAAATAGTCTAAAAAATATATATTTAATATGATTAGCTATATGTTTCAGGTTAGAAAGATCTTCAAAAGCTTTAAACAAAAAGTCGGTCTTCGATGGGTTTTTTTTCAGGCTACGTACGATACCAACACCGCCTAAATCTTCATGACAACAACATGAGCTCACCGCAGCGGTATCCCCTGGCAACAGGAAGTTGGCGGTCGTCTTGGCGGCGGCCGGTTGCTTGGGGATCGTGCGGTTGCCAAGCGCCATCCCGACAATGGCGGTCATGTGGGTCTCTGGGCCGAACACGTGGATGGGCACTCCCAGGGTGTCGCCTGGAGGGGAGGGGAGGGGAGGGGAGGGGGAGATGACTTTATGCCAGCATTAATGGAGCACTAGATATCCCTAGATATTGCAATAGGTGGTTGGCTGAGAAAAACTTGTATATTTCTTTATACTATTGATTTATGTAAATTGTATTGATTGTATATTGTATTGATTATATATTGTATTGATTGTATATTTTATTGATTATATTTTGTATATGATCTGAGTCAGAATAAGTTATATTAGTGACGCATCATTTTTTGTCACATTTTTATATTTGTAGGCCTTTTTTATTATAAATATCATTTGTTGGAAGTGTTTTTCTTTATGATTCGGCAGATATTATGAGTCCCCAGATATTATTCTGCTTTTTAGCTGTATTTTAAATCGACATGTTTGACTTACCATCTTATCACTCCAGGCCTGTTTTACATAGAGTACAAGCTTTTTGCAAACATTTGTAAACACTTTTTTGATAAATATTTGTGGTTTGATGATAACACATTCCTTTTGTTTGACCTTTCTTGAGTTTAGTCATGAATGTTTAAACCATTCTGTTATTATTATGAAATATTGTTTCTTATTTGACATCTGCTGCATTGATAATTTCTGGTTCTTCTTTTTTATTTGTTCTGTGGTGTTGGAGGAATGGGGAAAACGGTGTTACTATAATCTCGTCTATTGAGATAAATCGCTTTTTGTTTAAAAGAATCTGAGTTCAAATAGATAAATTATTTATATTTAATCCGAGAAATCGCTATATATATATGTATTTTAAGAATCTCAAAAAAATGTCTATTTAGCATTACTGTTCTCTTTTATCAGCCTCCACAACAATTATTGATGGAATCGATAGATGGGTCCTACTCTCATCATCAAAAAAATAGCCCCAGGCTGTCCTCTTCTCAACTTGGACCAATCTAGCCATGCTTGATGTAGTAGCTGATTATTTCGTAACATTTCAGGCACCACACTAGATCACAAATGTTTGCTTTCGGGTACACTCGATACGTCTTGCCTGACAGTACATCGATCTATCTACTGGTCAGGTATGGTTGTGGATTCATCAGCATCAAAGCTATGATTATCTCCTCCATGCCGATTATCGTCATGCATGTTCGTCATGCATTACCGTCATGTCTGACATGTGATATTCCCCCCCCCCCCCGACAAGCGGTTTTACATTATTTTATGAAAAAATTGAAAATCTCTGATATATATCACATAATATCGTCCTTCCCAATCGTGCACACAGTTACAGGACGTGTCAAAGCTCCCGGGCCCCCCAAAATAGGATCATGGCGCCCTAACAAGTAGTCTTGAGTCGAGAGTAGTGTACTCACCTAGATCTCGCATGATCCGCAGCCCCTCCTGATAATTGGGTCCCGCCCGGCGCACAAAGATGGCCACCCGGTGCTCCTGCAGCTTCAACTGGTACTCTCGCAGTGCGCGCACAATCCCCTTGAAGGTGGCCGCCACGTTGGTGAAGTTGGCGATACCGCCGCCGATCAGGAGGATCTTACCTGAGAGAGAGAGAGAAAGATAGTGAGAATGGGACAGACAAAGAGAGTGTGAGAATGGGAAAGAAACACAGAGAGAGTGTGAGAATGGGAGAGAGACAGAGTGAGAAAGAGAGAGAGACAGAGAGTGAGATTGGGAGAAAGACAGAGAGAGAGAGTGTGAGAATGGGAAAAAGACAGAGAGAGAGTCAGATTGGGAGAAAGACAGAGAAAGAGTCAGATTGGGAGAAAGACAGAGAAAGACAGAGAGAGAGAGAGAGAGAAAAAGAGAGAGAGATAGTGAGAATGGGACAGACAAAGAGTGTAAGAATGGGAAAGAAACACAGAGAGTGTGAGAATGGGAGAGAGACAGAGAGCTAGAGAAAGGGAAAGAGACACAGAGATAGAGAAAGAGACACATAGTGAGAATGGAAGAGAGACAGAGTGAGAAAGAGAGACAGACAGAGAGTGAGATTGGGAGAAAGACAGAGAGATAGAGAGAGAGAGAGAGAGAGAGAGAGAGAGAAGAGAGAGAGAGAGTGAGAATGGGAAATAGCAGAGAGAGAGAATGGGAGGGAGAGAGAGTGATAGTGAGAATGGGAAATAGACAGAGAGAGAATATAATATTAATAACTAATATATTTCGAACAATTTTGACATTTTGTAATTATAACTAAGGCTGTCGTTCTAAAATTGTCAGTACCTGCCTGATTCTAAATACGCTTTCTATTCCATACACTAGGTAGAATATGCTCGAAGATGTAATACACGACTTAAAATAAGCTACTAACTGAATAGTTACTGCTTAAAACTAGTTTAGAACTTTCATTGATTACTCACATAGTTGCATACGCGATTACTGATAAGTATTATGACGATTATTAATTTTAAAATATAATATATGTAAACTGCTTATTCCCCACTATCTAATCAATTATTATTTAAACACATCTTTGCCGCTAACTAGATAGCCAACTAATCCTCTGATCAGATAACAAATATAATGATATATTCAGAATCGTCGTGAAAAACTACACAACCTTTTACTAAACTGATACAGAATATTTAACCGCATAAGATAAATACTGGTTGGTCAATCCTACCTCCTACTCCTGGTACCTACTACCCCTGAACTGGTACCGTTGGAGTTAATAAGTAACAGTTTGATTGACAGGGGAACAGTGAGAGTCAACAACTTTGTAGTTTCGTTAAAATAGTCTTCATCCGACAAACCAATCGATAGAAATTGTGAATATTACGTATCATATCCAGTTCTAGAAATGTTGATACTGTGAGTGTCTTTAAAGAGTCGTGATCCATACTAGTGTCGAAACTATGACAAAAACGATATTATATTACACACTTAGACCAAGACCTCAATCAACTACATTTCCAGGAAGCATTTTGAATATTAATACAAGTTTAAGTTTCATCTGATGTTGCTTTTAAAAAAATTAAAAATAGTAATTAGGGGCCTTTTCTATGGAACTTCTCGGAAAACCATAATTTTATTGTTTTTTATGAGGAATAATTAATTAAATTAAAGTATTATTGGCGTGTAGTGTAGTTTGGCGGTATTGTCTCTACCTTCAGTCCAGAAGGTATATAGAGTGATCGAGTCCAGATCCATACTCATGGCATTAGTAAACTGATTGCGCTGCCATATTCTTGGTTATAAGCCGAAATAGCATCATTCAATTACGATATTATCTATAAATACTCCACTGTAGTCTTAAATAATTGATAAGAAAGTCATACAATTTCCATATGCAAAACATGAGCTACAGGTTTTATTTAATAAATTTCCAAATTCCATGATTTTTTTACAAGAATTTATAACTTTTCCACAAAAATTCCCGTTTTTCCACTCAGGTTTTCCAGGATACGGACACCCTATCTATACAAAATGAAAGGAGTATGTTACAAAACAGATACATACATATAACATCATTGCTGCTATACTGCATACTATTAATTTGTATGCAGAGTCTAAAGATCCCAATTCATCCAGAACGGAATAGAATAGCTAATTCCCATATCCTGCCCTACATTGGAGATACAGCGCGGCACACGAGACCACTCACCCTCCGCCCTGACCTCCCGTGTCATCAGCTGGAGCAGTGTCTTGGCGTACTCGTAGGTCTGCTGCTCGCTTGGCGCCCCCGAGTACTCCCCGTAGTTGGCCAGCTCAGCCGCGCCGCCCAGGTCACAGATGGTGTCCGCGTAGATGACCGAGGCGCCCCCACCAGCCACCATGGTCCACAGACGGCCCCTCGGGTTGAGCAGAGTCAGTTTCAGGGAGGCGCCACTCTTCGCGTCTAAGTCGGCGATGTAGGCCTCCTAGAGAGGAGGAAGACAACGAAGTGGGGGGGGGGGGGAGTTGTTACGTCATATTGATTATTGAACTCTTTTAAAGATATCCTTGAGATCTTATGAAAGGTAGATTTTCCCTCGACACCTGAACTGTAGAAGGTCTGTACAATATGCTGAAAGTAATAAATTGTCTATGTTGAAGTAAACATGCAACATTTGGCAGATCACGCGCCTTTAAACAATGTTTGTGATTCTAACTTTTAATCCACTATTATTGGAATACAATGAAATATTTAATATATTTAAAGAAACACCAAGCATGAAGTTTTAATTCTTCATACAGCTCTAGAATTCTCTTACATATATAGAGTTGTTTTAGATTGTTTTAGAATTCGATAACACTATTATTACTTCATTTAGTTATCTCCAGGATAAAAATAAAGTAAAACAATAATTGAATTAATTTGATGTATTGAACCATTAAAAGTCTAGAACTAGTTTCGTTCTCTCCGAACTCTTTCATCATGTTTCAACATAACATATCTATATTTACAGTAATCTTTCAGAACACCTGTGAACTTTCTTAATCTCACTTACATGTTTAAAAACACCTAATATCTCGATAAGTTATTAAAAATGCAACAGCTGAAATACAGCACAATACATCCTATAGAGAGTTCAATCTAACAGCTACAGACGTTCACACCACAACCCCCACCGATGGTATCTGAACACACAGCAGCCGACCACCTAACCCACCTCAGGATAGGCCTCCCTGCCGAAGGGGGGCGGAAAGTCGACCTCCGGGCCCCACAACGATCGGCACATGAACTCGGCGCACTGGTCCAACTTGCCCGCCAGATCGAGCACGTGCAATTCCCCATTGTTAAGGGCGACCAGTGGGTTGATCTCCAGATAGGTGAAGTGGAGAGCGGTGTAGCCGGCGTAGGCGGCCGTGATGAACTGGGCCAGAGTGCTGGAAGGGGAGGAGGGGGGTTGTGGGTACATTGTGTTCTGGCCCTGTACTCTTAGTCTACGTCACGTAATCTGACACTGTATTCAGGCTGGCAGAATCGTCGACTGTTTAATTTAATTAAATTAATACTTAATTTAATTCTCATTAATTTTTATGAATTTCTTACCTTCGTTCAACCTACAACCATTTAACGTTTACATTCATTTTAAGCGAATCTCTGTATTTTATAATTCCTTTGTAACTGATCGGTGATTTGCACATATCTCGTATGGTGGCATATTGCTTTCCAAGAAAATGTTTTGCGGGTTTCACTCATAAATTCACTGCAGCCTCGTGTTACCTCTTTTTCGTTTCGGTTATATATTTTATAATAAAACTGCACAGAACAAGCCACAAAGTTATTCTAAAAAAACAACTTGAAGAATATATTTTGAGCATCAATTTTGCGATTCTAAATTTAAAATTAATTTTGAAATGAATGCAAATTAACAAATAGAATAGCATTTACAATCAACCACTAATTAAAAAAAATAATCACTACTCCTGAACAAACGAGAGAACGAGACATAGAAAGAGAGAGAGCTTTAGGGACCCCACCAGACCAAGTAACACAAAAACACCGTTAAAACAATCCCGCTTACCTTCGCCGTTGACCATTGGTGACATGTTTGAGTAGGACAGAGGTCACCTTGTCCGCGGAACAAGTCCCATTGATTGGGATGTCCAGTTTTTGCGCCTATAAAGAGGACGTGATAAACAAGAATCGATACTTGGAAACAACAATAATACGTACACAATTATGTTAACATCGCTTCCAGCAGAATCAGTCCTGGCATTGTACGGTAAATGTGCGCAGGCTTCAAAGTTTCTCTCTCTCAGGGAACGTACAATTGTGCATGAATATGTTGTTGATCTATCTATTCTAATATAACTATCGTCTATTTCGAAGTTAAAACGACATGTCAACATGAAACATTCGTTAAAAAATATTTAAAATAACACATTAAAGATGACTTAAAAGTAATCTATAATTTGTAAATATATGAAAAATCGTCAGCAGCCCTGACATAACAGAAAGGACAGACTGAAATCCTGTGTTCTCCTGGTTGTAAGTGCTTCAAGCATGGAGACTTTTAGCACACACACCCCCACTGCTAAGTACTCCCAATTCACAGCATTTTCATACTTCCAATTTTGCATACGCGACTTTATAGGCAGCCAGACTGTTGCATGGCTCAGTCAGACTGTTATAGAAGCCAAACCACTAGTTTTAACCAGCAGAATTATTCACAATAAAAAACTTCAAATTCCCCGGAAACCCCCAGTAAACCGGAAGAAATGACAGATCTGAGTCGATAAACATATTGCAATGTATACCACTATGGAGATATTTGCCTTTATAACAGACTTGTACCACCAGCAGGCGACATTGAATACACTTATCCGCACCCGGTTGAAGAGTTATAATTTATAGTAATGCTGCATATTTGGAAAATCGTATCTTTAATTCAAATCAAACAGCAACAGTAAGACAGCAAATCGATTAGTTATTCATTTGAAAACAGAACTATAATATATTGTTTACGTAAGAAGCGCATAGGAACATCTTAAAACATCTCTCCACCATTTCGTAATATGATACGGAGTTATGGAACACCTATTTGAGGAACACCATGCCAGGAATATAATAAATTAGGACATAAAACAATAAACTAAAATGCATCTATCTTGCAGGAGCCTTATATCTAAATATATCATATTAAGTCGGTTTCAAATACTTTCTGAGAACAAAGACGCCATAAATATCATACTGGCTCAATTAAAGCACTACAAAGTAATTGCTTGTAACCATTAAGACGGACATAATTCTCCATTCGTGTAACCTACCAAATAATCGCTTTATACACACAATGAAAAACAGAATTCAAACCAAAACTTACTATCGAATTACCGTTTTCTCAATCTAGGGCCATAGCCTAAGAATTGTACCTCTATCGTATGTATAAATATCACTAAGGGATGTTTGTACTGCAATAAATTATTGATTGTCTGAAAACGCGAACAGTTTTCATTACTGAATCAACATATTATACAATAGCGAACCACACATTATATTGATAGTGATTTAATTTATCCAATTAAAGTAACAGATGTCACCGACAAAAGTTAGGTGACTGGACCTAAAGAATTGACTTAGGTGGCACAGATGGAATAAAGCCCTGTGACCACCAAGCGTGACGAAGAAGAACTAATTTTAGATCTCGCCAAACACGACGTGACGTGTTCTATTTTGATGTTTCAACACAATTTACAGCCTATGTGTATTGAAATATGAATTTCGTCGAGCGGCGTCGCAGAAAATAAATTGAACAATTTCAACTTCAATTTCGACGCCTCACGTCGTGCTGAGTGTAAATATAGGTTCATTGAAAAGTATGTAATCATAATGTTTCAAAACGTCGCATCGCGTCACGCTTGGTGGACACAGGCCTTCAGTCATCTCCACGATTAATTGGGCATTAAGAGGTCACCTCTACGATGTTTATGAGTGGTTTTAAAGATTCGTCTAAGATTAGGTTGCCTGCTTGCTACCGTAACTGTATTTTTCCATTTTATAAAAGCATGCAATTTTAACTTCAATTTATCAGCCTACTTGAATGTTTAATCTCACTCGACAAAAATGAAATCGATATATACGTGTAAATTATAATTACTAATCACCCGGATAATAAACACAATATCACCTGCGTCATTTTTTCCAAAAAAAATAAAATGCTAAAATGTGAAGAAGAAAAAAATATATGACTAATTTTGTCAATTTCAATGAGTCATGACGCGATAGGTGGAAAAAGCAACTAAGCGCTTCATAAAGGCATTCATGCTTGGAAAGAGACTGCGAAAGTTTTACATAATATTTTTTAACAAACAAGTTTTTTTAAATTCATTGTTAGTCACCATAGTGGCCGAGCATTCATGCCATACTTGTCCAGGTTTAGAAATGTTTATTTATTAAATAGAATCTTAATGCATTATACTAGGAACGTAAGGATGACCTTCTTTCTATGACCTTCACGAAGCTTCTTATTGTCCAAAATATGGATTATGCTAAAACTGAAACGTGGTTTAAATGTGTACCAATTATTTACACAAATCATAGAAAAGTATAACAATAAAATTAATTATTAAAAATCTCGAACATAGCGATAACAAAATTAGGTATAAATAAATACTTATAATTTAATGCTAATTCATTCAAACACATTCTCCTTCCTGAATATAATACGCATAATATAAAAAGTTGAATTTTGTACAAAACCATTTCACAAATACAAGCTGAAATATTTCACTAAAAAACATTTCCAATCCATTGCATAATAATTTAATTTTTCTACGATTTCTCCAGATTTCCCAAACTCCTAGGAGCACTCCCTTGGACACCTCGGCACTCATAGTAAGAACGGCAGTGTGAGTAAGAGAGTGAGTGAATGAGTGCTCCAGCACACTGGCCAGCGTCCTACCTTGGCATCAACATCGCCGACATCCATGCCCCCTTCGTGATGGAAGAGAATGGTGTCCGCCTCCCGATGCGAGTAGATGCAGAAGTAGTACTCGTCGCTCTAGGGGGGGAGAGAAAGGAACACGGAAAGCATGAGAAATATTAAGACAACAAAGTGTTTATAATGTAGTAATGTTACTAGCTTGAGTACGTACACACGAGTGGAGCACTTTAAATAAGTGTGATTAGCTTAAAAAAACGTGTTAATTTTAAGCATGGTCTCAGTAAATCTGCCGCAAACCCGGGGTTTCTATTTAATTAATCGATAGAGCTTAGGTAAATATAAACAAATAAAGAGAAAATACAGCGCTGGTAGGTCTAAAAAATACGAAAAAACAAATACTATGTAGGTACAAAAGTAACTAAACAAAAACTAAATACATTCATTTTTAGAAGAAATAAAACGTTATTTTTTATGCTAAATTATTATCTTTATATATATATATATATTATTTTTTTATTAAAAGCTGGTAAACAAATCAATATGATCATTTAATGTACAAAATGAAACATTGATAAAAATAGCAATATTTTGTTAAATATTTAGGCCACTATTTATTCTTGGTAATATTCAATAGTAATTAGTAAACATTTTAAATATTATCAATATAATATGTCAAAGTAGACTCAATTGTTTTTAAAATTCCTGCAGCATACTTGTATATAATATAAATTATATTAAGCTATATCTGGCAGAAGGATATAAAAAGTTAAAAGTTTTTCTAATATAATCCTAAGTTACCGATATTAAGATACAGTCGGATGACCGAAAAGTACAACATTCACAATACGGACATTCTAAACGATTCGAATTATAGTGGCTATAAGATCAATCACATCACAAAAAGGTATCATGGTCTGCAAAGTCATTGGTTCTGTTAACCCCATATACTAAACAAATTAACTATATAAAAGGTGGTTTGCTCACTGCAGATATATTGTAAATTTAGTACGATTATATTCTTCACATATTTATACCAATTTTTCGAATGAAGTGAACAGTCTGTCTACATAACTAAGAGGTTTAACCACGAAAATTGGTGGTATTAAATTGACAATATATTTGCAGCCAGTGCTTCTTTCTCCTTTTGTAAATTAATTATAATCCCATAAAATATCTGAACAGAAGAAGACATCTTTAAGTAAACAAAACAGTAATTGTCCAAACCTGTTCATGAGCCACAAACGGTTCAATAATGAATCTCTTCAGCAGTCCATGTGAAGCACCAATCTGAAGGGGAACATGAAAATGCGGATTAATGATGATGAATACACCTGAGAATGTAACTTAATCATTTCAAACAAGAACTGTAGACCAATAAACCTTAAAATCACAATTTGTATACATACAGTGTAAATGTTTACTGTGGCAATACACCATACTGTATTATAGTGCGTTACTGAAATTTGGCCATATATTAGAACTAAAATAATATTACCATCTTTATTTAACAAAAGTAAGTTTCAAAGTAGAAGAGACAAAAGTTTTAATAAAAGTGACGAAATGACTTGAAATCGTTGAGCAATTAAAAAATAAGATATGTTGAAATGGAGATAAATTACCAACTACACTAAGTAACGTAAATAATGTACACCAGCAAGCCTACTGATGCCAATAAACAAGATCGAAAGCGCTGTACCAGTATATTTGTACCTAACTGTATCGTGATTGATAGCCAGATTTAAATCAATCATATAGACAAAAAACTAAACAAAATACAGTCTACCCTTTTCTATGAGTCTACCATACTTCAGGTTTGGAATCGCGGGATAATGTGCAGCTGGCGCAGTTTAGCTTTAAAGCCTTTCTTAAAATTCAAAGAAAAAATAACCTACAATTCAAGAGTACAAATTGTGGATCTGGCCGACTTATACGATAATAATTATTTGTGTTTTCATGAAGACTTTAGTAGAGATAAAATATTATGTAAAATTTTTCATTAATCTTACTATCATCTATAATACTTTTTGAAACAATGATTTCAAAATTGATTAAAAAGAAACTTCTTATTGATTTTAAGTTGATTTATGCATGACGGTGTACTGTCATCTATTGTAAGTTACTTTAAAATATATTATGTTAATATAATGTAGAACAGTATTTTCGGCGAAATGATACCCAAAAAATAACAAAATTGCACATGTGTTGCAGAAAAGTCACAATTTTCACTGATAACAAAATACTAAACATCGATATACAGCTGTAAATATTTACAATAATATCAAATGATACAATCCTGAAAATAAGAATAAATCTAATAAACCGTTCATCTTACTACGTTAAATCCACATAATATGGTCACATAATAAAATCTATAATTTTGTATAAAGCAATCGCGTTTGCACACATGTAGCATATATTATTTATACTCCAGCAGAATACGAACTATGAATCGAAGTCTTTTACAGAGTTACTTTCTGTTAAAAGTGAGCTAACCATTGAATGACAAGGACATTGCTATCAATTAGTATCATTAACCAAAGTACATCCAAAAATTGAAATCATATCCCTCGTAACTCTTATAATAAAGACGAAATATTAATCATATTAAATTATATAATAGACGATCAACGCAATTCTACACAATTGAAAAATTAACATTAAAAATTCAATTGTATTTACGCCTCTGATACTGCACCTCACAAATACCGAGTCAAATAATTCATTCAGACATGCCAAGCTTGCTTACAAAATATTCTCTTATAAATAATGAGTATAGTTAATAAGACATTAGGTTATAAGTATACACAAAAGACACTTTTTAGTCTAAATCACCAACATTTCAGCGTTCACAGACAGAGTAAATAAAATGAAGAGGTTTTGAAAGCTCGACAATACAATTCTGCTACGGTGAACAATATTTTCAAAAATAGTTAGTTTAGCACAATTCCTTCTGGAAAACAATGCAATAAATGGCTTAAAATATTTCAATATTTTAGCTGGTTCAATAAACTTTTACAGGACCGGATCAATAATTTCAGTACAGCTTCCAATTAATTTTAAAAAATCAATATAATTTTTATAGCATTACCAAATTCAAATATATTAACAGAAGTAAGAGAGGACGAATTCGTGATTAAATTAATTTGATCATAATATGTTTCATTCTCAGGACTGTGATACTGGCAGCAAATATAACTTCAAATCAAATAATTACTATTTATTCGAATCGATATTGTAAGATTTATATTATTATATTTCCGACAGGAGAGGCAATAATTGGAACAAAGCAAACTTTTTTCCTTATTTTATCCTTTTACTCTGCCGCGGATAAGGCGATAGAAACATCTGAAAATGCATTGTAACACTGACCCCCTTTTTGTTTTATGCATATATTTAATATAATGCCGCTTAATTTGGAATCAAAATATGTATGTACAATCTAATGATTACAGCTGAGAAAGGTGGAAGGGCCAGTCGCAGTCTGTCGCCTATTACAACCATGTGACAATTTGAAATGGCCGTCTAGGAAACCATATACAGAAGAACAAAAACATGAAAAGTCGCCACTATAATCAAATCAGTTAATGCTCTCTTGATTTCCACTCTCCCTTTTATGGAAGCGAAACAAGGACACTTAAAGGAGTATTCCCCAAAAATTCTGAATTTATACTATATATTATTATAGTGGAGTTGACTTATGGTCCATCTAACCGCAATAGCCCCCCTCCCCCGAATACCTCTTCTAGTTCAGTGCAGTTTTATAACATAATATACGAGACCCAGAAAAACAAAAACCAATCCGGACAAAGCTGAAACTACCATCACGCATAATAGTGTTATATTTTTAGTTAGTACCATTGGAGTTAATAATTGTTTCATGCTTTTAATTAATTGAAATATTATAATTAATAATATATTTGTGAACATAATTATTCAAACATAATTGAGTTAATACATTAGTTGAGATAAGTTCATTTAGTGATATTTTAACCATAACTTTATATACTAGAATGAATAGTTCAGTTGTTATGGGTCATTATGAGAGTATGTTTTTTTAGATTTCTAAATGACCGATATAAAATAATCAGTTATCTGTTATAATGTTATTTAGCATTGATTATTTTATTTAAGAATTTTTTAATTTATTTGAATTTTCCGGTTGTAAATATTCATTCATTATTTTCAGAAGTCCAAATAATTGCGATTGTAAGACAATAAAAACAAGAATCAAAGAGTGATGAATAAAAACTGGCTTTCGATATACTTCTTGAGGTAATAAAATAACCAATCGCTGTTTGAAACTTATTCAAGAAGAATACAAAATAAGTCCGTTTCTAATTGTTATTGTTACATTGCACATATAATTCTTGCATGTATGCTTCTAATCTCACAATCTACATTATAATATGTTCGAGGGGAGTGTGGTAAGGCTTCTGGGATGGATGAAACTAAACGTCCTTATTAACATATAACGCATTAGGACGAAACAATAAATATAAATTATAATCTTATAAGGATCGTACCTCAGAGCTGCAGTAGGTAGTAGTAAAAGCAGAGACAGCTGAGAATGATGGCAGGATGCGCCAATCGATAAAAACTTGAGCATCGCAAATAGAAAACGTGTAGATATAGATACAGAGGGGAAAAGAAAAGGAAGAAAATGCTCGACAATTTCTTACAGCTGGATAATGATGTTTGAATCCTACACAGTAAAAGCGGAGGCCAGAGTATGACAAAATACCATACATTTTCCACTCCACCTCCCTCCTCTCTTTCTCATTCTATTTTCTATCCTTGATTGGCAAGATTGCCAAAGCAGTTCGAGTTGTGAGTTTTAATCAATAATCAGAAATACTGAAATTTAGGTCAGAAAAGCATCTCCAAGAATAACTTGATTATATTCAAGCAACAAGACTCACAAGTTATAAAAAAGGATTTCCATATTTCTTCAAATAAAAAACCGTAGCCACACTTGCAGAAAAATATTCCTTTTTTGTGTGTTATTTGTTATGCAAAATTGTAGTTTTACTAAAAAAAATATAATTATATTTTTAGTTTAAATGTGAGTAACAAATATTTCTCTTTGAAAATTATGTTTTTGAATTCCAAAAACTCCCCCAAATATTGGGTTGTCAGTTAGGTCTAAGCAAATAGAACAATTACTTACAGAACGAAGCAGACTACCTTAAAAAGAGTTAAAAATAGAGGCTTAAAACAAAAGGTGGTCAAACATTAATAATTGCTCCACTCAAATGTATACAGAAATAACAGATAGATCACAATACCCTAAACCTAACCCCAAATCCATAATATCCATTTATAGTATTTACATATTGAAGACATATATCTAGTCTACATGATGGTCACTATATTCCTGAAAAATAATGCATTTCAAGTATATTCAAGTACATTTCCTCCATATTCAAGTACATTTCCTCTAAAAATCAATTACATTTCCTCCAAATTCAAGTACATTACCTTCAAAATCAAGTACATTTCCTCCATATTCAAGTACATTTCCTCCATATTCAAGAACATTTCCTTCAAAATCAAGCATATTTCCTCCAAAAAAGTAAGTACAAATTTAAGAATTTGGATAAGAATTAAGAATATTAATAACTATACGACGCTATTCGGCAGGAAGGGCGCCACTGCCCTCCCAATCGTCACTGATGAACAATATTAACAAATTAACTCTTAGCAAATATCCATAAGAAACACAACATTAACTGTTAAAATGAAATTTCATGTTCATAATTAAAAATTTAAGTACACTATTCAAAATTCATGTACTATCTCAAATTACACATGTCACTAGATATTATAAAGTAAATTATTATAAACAAACATTATATAATTTATATAAAATTATCGCTATATATAAACAGGGTGTCCACATATATTTGAAATTCAAGCATGTATTTCAATGTACTTGAAGTTTGAAAAAGAACCCTATTATATTTATAGACAGACAAGTACCTTGAAATCCTTGCCGAGGAATCCAGACACCCAGGTCTTGATCTCACCAATAGTGCCGCCGGCCTTGACCAATCCCAACTTGCCGCGTCGTTTAATCAGCTGGTCGGGCTTGCATACCAGATTCTGAGGAAGAGGTAAGACCCCATTTTTAATATTAGTGATAAAACAGATCAGAAAAGAACATGTCGTAAAATCGTACAGAGTTATATACTTATAAGAAAGTGATGCTTAAATCAGTAGCATTAATTAGTTAAATTGTTTTATATAAGCTGAATTAATGTTTTATTAAATGTCATATTAGATAACACAAGCTTCTTTTTTTAAACTGTTGAAAACAGTATTACAATTTTTTGATTAACCTATCTCAAATTTTGGTATAAAGATCAAGCGGAATAAACTTAATCAGTCTTTAAAAATTAGAAAAGCAAGAGTTTTTAGGGTTACTTAATACAGGTCTATTTAGCGAAGATTTCCGATGCCGCTCTCTATACATTACAGAAGTATACTAAGACTTTAACATACAGCGGGTAATAAAATGTTATGTGTAACATATTAAAACAGCAAAAAAATGTTATTTTATTAACAAACAGCAACTAAATACTATTTCCCAATTAAATTACACAACAGATTATACTGTTACTATCTATATACATATGACTGCTATGCAAAACACGAATCTGAACTTCTTAATTTGCAATCACATTAATTATTTTTAATTTATACTTTTTATGAAACACATAATCAGTCAATATAGCACATAACTACTTCACTCTATGATCATTGCGGTATTCAAAATCAGTCAATATTCTCATCACTTTATTATAATATTCTTTTTGAAATGGCAACGAAAAAGAAAAACGACACTAAAACAAATATGTATAAATATGCTTTAATGTTATTCAAGTTTAAGAGTTAGACAAATGATCCAAAAATATTGACTATGTTATTTATTATATTCAGAATATGGTGTAACATATTATTCGTAGAATATTAACTGTCTATAATAGAAAACTAAACACCGTAAATCATTTCAGAATTCTCCTTTGCAGAGCAAGACATGCCACATAATTAATGAATATATGTTTACGCTTTTTAACAGAAGTTCCAACAGAAGTCCCTAAAGTTCCACTATTTCATATATCATCGAACAAAATAATTATTTCAACATATTTATAAATATCTTTAATATATTCAAATAGAGTAGAGAAATTGGCCCAAAAATTAAATGTGAACTATCTAGACTTCAGAAATGCTATTGATCGTATAAAACTGAACGAAAAATAATCAATTATTAGAAATATGATAACGTTTAACTACTACAAAAGTAAATTTCAAAACAAGAATTCTTAAAACCACACTCACTTAGTTAATCAATATTACAAACAGCTCAATACAATACATTATACTCCTTTCCAACCTCATGTGTCTTGAACTTACAAGCAAGCTGTCTCACAATTCCAAACTTAATAACCGAGAGAACAAATCAACCATATTATATTATTGGCACGCCTTGCTGTTACTCTACAGTGTCATGGCAAGTTGACAACTTTTAGATATTGGGCTACATATCAATTTATAGTTACAAACTAGTTAAGTAACATGTAGTAAATTAAACAATACTATAATAATAATTGTTTTCTTTCATTTTAATCCACTTGTTTTCTAAATTTAGAAAAGGGACACGTCTCCCTGTACAAGTATGCACATGACCTTTAGTAAGCGATATTGTGTCAATAATTATGTTCTAAAAAATAGTTTTATCCGATAATTACACAAATGCGCAGAGATCAAATGCATCGCCGATATTGAGCGGGTTTTACAACACACAGACATCTTTGGACAATATCATGAAATACGTTATAATAGCTGTATACAAAAGAATTTAATATATTATGCTCTAAATAACTATTTTGAATATATGCCAAAAGAATATGGAAATCCTTATACGATAAAATTGAATATAAGGGGTAAATATAAACTACGATTGAAAGTATCCTAAAAAATATATTAAAAAATAACAATTATTCGTTTTAATATATTTTTATTGATTGATTGAATGCTAGGCCAGTCGAGAATCGACCATTCCTTCCTCTTTTATGCAAAACAACTTTCGCCATCTGATTCGGTCTTCTGCTGCTCGTTTGAGCTCCCGATTGAGGTTGAATTTGTACGCTGTTTGATTTCGTCGAGGATTCGAAATGGAGGTCTGCCGCGTCCTCTGCCAA
>JAUZND010046945.1:0-12228 GCA_034780555.1 Coelogynopora nodosa | reverse complement strand
ATCACATACCACTAATTCTCAGAAAAGATTTAAATACAACACGCAATCTAAATACGGCAATCATGTTTAGTACATTCGTTTGCATTGAATATACAATTATAAAGGTAAACATTAAAATATAACAGTATATTATATTGAACAGTATATTAATTTTTATCAATAGGAAACATGATGAAACCTATATTTTGGAAAAAGAACAGTCGAAATGAACATCTATATATATTATATGCATGAATTTCTAAAAATTATACAAAAATATAGCTTCAATTGCGAATATATTATTAAATTATAACTAAATAAGTGTACTATCATAAGTATATTTTTACATACTTTATTATTATGTTATTTGCAAGATATCTATTAAGGCTATTATATTTTAAAAGTGAAATAGATAAGTATTTTTATATATTAGTGTTTAAAACAATATCGGTTCAACAGTATTTATTGTGCCTTTATATTTATAATAAAAACAATAAATAATGATTATTATAGTAAAATGTTAAAATTATGTCAATAATTACAGCATTTGAAATCAATGATATTTAACAAGAATAAATATTACTCTATGGAAAAATGAAACAGTTGAAACGATCCCAATAAATAAACGTATTACAACAAATTGAAAAGTTCAGGAAAACAGTAGAATCAAATATAAGAAGAGAAACAAATATAATTCTGCGTTTGGAACCTATTTTACTATACCCATTACATTTGAGCCGTGTATCTCTCACGCCATAACTATTTTAAAATGTAATTTTTCTATTTAAACAGTGTTTTTATATAAATTCTGAAATTAAATAAAAACAGAGGTCGGAACATGGACTACTTACTGTAAAGTAACATAAATTTAACAAAAGACACGGAAGTTACATGGCACACGTCATATTTCTATGTTTTTAAATTATTGATGTTGAGAAAATCAGACAGTTAAAAATTAGAAAAATTTACAAAAATCAGAAAATTAACAAAAAACTAAAAATTAACAAAAATCAGAAAATTACACAATAATGTTTTAATTAACTTGTTATTAACAATACAGAAATACTTTGAGATTAACTGTTGAAGAATAGCCGAGAAGGGACAGATCTGATTCGGACTCATCAGAATGTAAACCATATCAGAGACTCCTCAGAACCTCCTCAGAACCTCATTTCAGAGCACGATGTTGCAGATTTGTTTAATTAATAGTTATAACAGTAAAGTAACACCATTTTTGTTTATTTCAACTACTAATTAGGTTTCTATCATGGTATAGGTGGGCCTATATTCAGTATTTAATTCAATTGGTTTAAATATGGTCGGATTGTTAGGTGAAGCCTTGTTTTTTTATAATGTCGAAATATTGATATATAGCATGTGAAAGGTACATATAGATTTTTTTATAAAAAGGATTAATGAGAAAATTTATTAATAGCCTATCTGTAAATTTTTCGAGTATATAAATAATTGTGTGCACAAAAAAGGGAGAATTGAATTTAATAATATCGCTCCTTGTTAACAACTTAATTGCTTATAACATAAAGTTTTTGGAACAAATTCTCGGTGTTTGATTATTTATACTACTCAGAATTTACTGAGGATAGTTCTGAAAAGTTCAACAACTACTTCTTAATCTGCTTTCAATTCAACATATTTTCGTTGAAGATGTCGGAGAACTTCATGGCAAGTATACATATCTCAAACTGAGCTAAAAAATCCTTTTTAATATTTCATAATATTACAAAAGCATTACGTAACAAGCACCAATAAATAATTTCGAATAAACCAATAATAATACTTAAAGGTAAATATACACTTTTAACCTTTTATAGTATTAATTATGATAATAACTATAGTATGACTTCAGTAATGTTCATAAATAGGGTAAAAACAATTTTGAACTGTTTGCACATCTTTATCGCTAAATCGACGGCTATAATATATCTTTTTTTCCCGAACAAATGATATATATATATAACGGCGTTGAAACACTACAGCGTAATTTGATTAAAAATGAGTTAAATAATGAAAATTAAAGATGGTTTAAATTCTATAGTTTAGATTTTGTGGATCAATTAGACAACCCTTTCCCCTTAATTTCGAAAAAATAGTCTTCCCAAAAAGCCCACGGAGCTGCTAATATTCAACAATACCTCCTTAGAGCTCAATATAATAGAAATCAGTGCAGTGTATAACATTAAAATTGATGTATTATTAAATATAGGAATGGAACGACGTAGTCCATTGAAGCGTAAAAACAGGAACGATTAGCGTTATCCAGATTTCTCCTTTAAGTAGCATATTTTATAGGAGTCATGTATTAATTTTGATTTTGTTTTCTAAATATAGTTAACATTAATTTATTATTTCCTTTTATTATTTCTCATTTCATCTATACCTATTTCCATACCTTATCAATACACTTATACAGCAGTCTTCTATAGTTACCAAATATGTTCGTTAACAATTTATCCGACTCCTGTGGACAGTTTACATTGAGACCCATATAGGTACAATTCCTCAGTGGGAAAACCCACTCAATGGGGTACAGGTACCTCTCAGCCGGATATTCGGCCCGGGCTTCGTCGAAGATGACCAGGTCCCCTGTGCCGTTAATCTCGATTCTCGCAATAAAGAGATCGATACGCTCCCCAAGCCTGCGGAAAACTCGAGCCAGTGGACTACAGAAGGCGCAGGCGTCCGTCAGACTGGTCACCAGGTTGCCATGACAGTCCAAACGGTCTCTGTTCGTGTGACAGTGACTCCCCAGACGGGAGACAATCTTGACCAATTGGGAGTTGTTGAACTGCTGCTGTTCCCCTCGAGGAGTGCTCAGGTCTCGCAGAAGGGTCTCGTGTTGGGACATGACCTTGAGGTCGATATCGGTGTCCCAGGGTATTATATCTCCGTGTCTGGGAGAAGAGAGTGGCGAGATATCTATATTTATATGCATCATATTTAAGCCCTCTTTAAGATTCATATTTTGTTATTATAGCAGAGCGTAAATTGTGTATTAACTGTATATGCTGGCTTTTGACGTGATAAATTAATGACTCAATTATCTTTTTACACTATGTAAATTGCTCATATATTAACAAATTTGTAATCCAAGAGTAGTACTTCATTTTATAAGCTTTTTAATCAACAGATTTTTTATCCCATCATCTTCTAACCCGATGAGTTTTTTTTCATTTTTTACACTTCTAACTCATCCATTGGAGACCTAGGGAGAACGTGTCCCCCTGAGAATGTAAGGCGTCTAAATGAAAGTGTCAGTCGTGTTGAGGGAAAGTTGTAAAGTGGGCCTATGTGTTTGTCTAAATTGGTTTTAGGTCTGTTTTTTTTCTTCTCAGATATTAGCGAAGTTCTAGATCATACATTGGTACCTAATTAGGTATATATACCTAGGTATTAGGTATATATATAAATAAATAAAGTAAAAACAGTCGATGTAAGAAAGGAATAATTATTAAAATTATGATAAATGTATGAAAATTTAATTTTAAAGATATGTAAATATGCACATAGGACAAAAAAGCAGAAGCATTTCTGACAGATTTGTTGGTCATAAATCTGATATTAATCTAGCTAAACAATGTCAATTGAAACATGTAAACACCACATTTTGTAACACCTAATCACACAATGGAGGACGACATCAATATAACTATTATACTGAAAGAAATGAATCTTGGACAAATGAACAACGGGAGTTCAAGGAAGAATTTTATATCTCAAAGTTAAAAACTATGCAACTTACAGGCCTTAGCTTAACAAACGAGGCAGCGATTTTACGAAATATTTTTATAACATGTTTTAAATATAACATTTTCACATTGTATAGTAATCAATTTTTTAAACTTAATTTGATCAATATTATCTGTTAAACTTTTCATTTATTATATAGTTAATATTTACATATGCTTAAAATTTAAAATTAGAGTTTAATATTTTTAAACTTTTACAAGTTGCATACTTTAAGAATAATTTCTATTTGTTTGTTACATCAATTAGAAAAGGCCTAATTCCCTAAAGCGCTTTTGAATTTTAATAATTATTCCTTTCTTACATTGACTGTTTTTACTTTATATTATTTTGCTTTCGCTAGTTTAGTATTTAAAAGCATATATATTTATGTAAAATTATTACTTAGAAATAATCTAAAGAAAAAACGGGAAAAAAGTATAATATGTTGGTCAGTTTCATATATACTATTCTAATCAGCTAAATATTTACTTTCGAATGTACATTGTTGACAGTATTATTTATTTATACGAATGTTTATTAAACTAATTTATTACTTTTCGTAAATATATAATTGTTTGAATACCATAAATTCCTTCATTGTTGACCTACGTGTTACTATATAACGTGTGAATCTTCCAAGTTTTGCTAATCCAAATTCAATATTAAATCCAAATTTTGCATTTAGATCTTGAATTGTATATATGGTAAGATCGGGATGAATTGAATTTAATTCTTAGCTGATAAATCTTATATATATGGAATAAAAATTAATATGTTGGATGTCTTTCTAAGAACTTTAAATTTATATCTTAGAAAGATCTTGATAAAAAATTAAAACAGATTTATTTTTCTCCCAGATCTTACAAGTAGAATTCGAAGGTCTTGCAAAATTCAAGATCAAAGAAAAAAATTGCAAAATTTGGCAAGACTTGGTATAGGAATCATAGTAACAAATCCTATTTTTATTGATAGGTTATTACTAGCTTTTGTAACTATGAAATATCAGAATATTATAGGCCTTTTGTATTTTGATATTGTAACAAAAATATATATTGATATATTAAAATAAATTAGAATAATTAAATTTATCAAATGAATAGGCTATACATAAAAAAATGCTAGCAATACGATACTTGACCTATTTATCGGCAGAAAATTTTTAAAATATATAATATATATAAATAATAAAATTTTTAAAAATATTTCAAGTGTGTTTTTAAAGTAATGATATGATTGGTTGTTTTATTTTTATTAAAAATAATGTAAGCTATAATAATTATTTAAATTTTATGTTATGTGTAATATATATATATATAGCTATTTTGTTCATGATGTTTGATAATACGACATAAGTATTTTAATTTTTACATACAATAAATGAAGATTTTTAGTATGTCATAATTATAATTATATTTTGAATAGATGTATTCGCCGATTTTAAAAACATTCAAGTTGGATTTTTTCAGTAAATGCGGTATAACTATATTATATTATATCAAACATTTTTTTGGCTAGAAAATACTTGTCTAACTGAATGTCGGAACCTTAAGAGGTTAAGATATTGGAGAAAGATTTTGGTCAGACTGCAGGTTGTTCTATTTTACAACAATGTCGTTCAATTATGGGAAATTATAATGTTAAAACATTATTTTCTAAAAATATTTTTACCTTGTCTGTATACACATAACGCGATATTCAATCATCGAAATTATATTATAAGGTTTTACATGATATTGTAGGGGTATTGCATGGTATAACCTGATATGGTTGGGTATATTACAAGGGTATACATAATATACAACATATTATTTTACACCTTACCTAAGCGCGCCAATCAGGCTTCCATCGCTAATCCACCAGACTATGCTGTTATTGGCGGCAAACTCAATCCACCATTGCAAGAGAAAGTAGAGCTCCTTCCGATCGCCGTCAACCGAGCACCCCTTCAGCACGTCTGCGTCGAAGTAAGGCGGCACCGAGGCGGGTTTCCCACGGTTACTGAAGGCCAACTGTCGCGGTGTCATGTGGTTCACGTATTTAGGCCCCGGTGAACACGAACGCGTGCTTAACGATTTCCCATATCCGAGAGAAAAAGTTGAAGTGTCTGTTAGAAAGGTGTTCGCGATCGCATAGATTCCTAGCAAAACAATAATTGAGAATGCTAAATTCCGATACACAGCGGCGACTGTCATTCTGAATATAGAAATAAATAGTGGAAGGATTGTGACGTATTGCGTTATACCTATACTGGCAATGGTATCATAATATGTAACGTCTTGCACAGACGTTTTACATTTAGTAATGTTTTGAAATACAAAATCAAATATGGTATTCTCTAATGTGAGTTTGTCAACAACGAACTAAAATTTTACACTCTCGAATTATATTATAACTCATGTAGACATTCGTAATTAGATTGGGGAATTGAAAAACATGCATTAGACAGATCCAATCACATTTGTTTTGCAATTTTGTATATATGATTTTAACTTTATTAGGCAAAAATTCAACTTTTGTCCCAAAAAATAATGAATAATACCATATTATATATTATATATGTAAATAATGTTTTAGGAAACAAATAAACAAATACTAAAAATAAATAGACATTTAATAAAATATAATCAAAGTACAGTAAAATAATGTGAAATTTTTAAATAGCCAAACTATATAGTTAACTATATAAAAACGGACACATATTTTGAAAATATATAACAATTTAGTTTTAATAAAAGTGAAATTTATTTAACTTTGATTAATTCTATTATGAATTTAAAAAAGCCGCTTTCGTTAGTTTTTCCTCCAAAAAATGCACAATTTTAATAAGTTTCAAACAATTGTAAAAAGAAGAAATTGTCCAGAATCTAGGGTCTATTCCTCTGGTATTATACCATTCATAAAATGTATTAATTATATATAGAAGGAATTTTATTTTTTTGGAATGCTATATAATTGAACAATTATTTATTAAATAATCTTTAAATGAGATTACTTTCGCAGTATAGTGACGATCTTTTTTATTGCATTGTTTGAATTCCATTTATGGATTCAATTTAAGGATTCCTTGTTTGGATTTAATTTATGCAATTTAGAACAGTTTCCATGGATATTAAATTGAAACTTTTTGATAACTTATTATTAATGACATTATTATATTTTAATATTAATATTTGCATTTTCTTTGGACTAACACGGATTGATTTGTATATTTAATAGTTGAACAATTAATATCCAGTATATTGTACCATATTGCATCATTTAATATGTAGTAAAAAATAGTATTCTGTACACAACTTGAGTAAAATACGCTCTGTTTTGTATTCAACTCGATTATATAAATTAATGCATAGGCATATTTCGTATTAATTGTGTAAATAATTAATGTGGTTTGAATTATTAAATATTTAATTTGTATTTAGTTTTTATTATTTCTTGATAATAAAGACGAAAAACATTAAAAAGATTTTCAGAATTATTACTATTTTATTTACATGACCCAATATACAAAGTTACAAACAAACAAATAACAAGTAATACATTTACATAATTACTATATCACAGTTTTGATGATGAGAAACTAAATCAAATCAAATTTAAAATATTTATTTAAAAAAATAACTTACAATACTAAATTTTATCTATATTATATTCCAAAATAGGGATTCAGTGTTTATCAATACCGTATTATATGTTATGTTTTGTTTACAGAAATCAATAAATAAGTTCGGTATAGACGATCCTGCGGGCGGCACATTCACCTAATAAGCAGTCTGTTCTGCTTGAGGAATTCGACCTCCTTGTTGAGTGTGGCGGTAATTCGCATCACCTCGGCCACCTCTGGACCCCCGATCTTGTCCAGCGCCAGTTGTGCGGCTTCACGGACATCACGGATGGCGTCGTTCCGCCAGAAGTGCGCCAGTCTGGGGATCTCCGAGGTGGCCTTGAGTTTGCCCAGGGCCAGTATCGCGCTTTCACGAACAAGTCGGTCCTGCGACAGTTCCCGGTCTTTGAGAAGGGAGACGAGACTCGTGATCACCTGAGTGGAAAGAGGATTAAATAAAAATGACTTGTCTTGTAATCATGGCTATCCAGTACTTGGTTTCCGCGTTTTTGTCAAAAGAAATTCCAGAGGCCACAAAATTGCCATTGTTTTATTTCTAGACATGATAATAGTCGATTTTTGTCATTTAATATATAAAAGGTAAAACTTTAAAATAATATAAATTAAATGTTTAAATTGTATAATATTTCAGTTGGAAAAGTAATGACTGCTGCCATACGAAATATGTACATAATTACAGCTGTGTAAAATATGTAATAATATGACGTATAATATTTTATATTATTATAAACGATTTAATAAAAAAACGGATATTTTTAGCACAAAACAATAATAATAATATACATTAAAAAATCTTTTTGTTTTTAAATTAACTAGTTGCTCAAATTCCGAGGATTTTCTGGGGGAATTTCAGAAAAAAAAGATAAAGTATAATCAAGTAAATAAATAACATCGGTAATTATTAACAGGACAGGATCTGATTGGAACTCACCTGAGTTCGCACGCTGTCTGTGTGGGAAGATTTGCCCAAGGCGAGAGCCGCCACAGCACGTGTATCGGCGTCTTCATCCGAGAGCATCGTGATGAGCCGGTTGACGACGTAGTTGGTGGAGAACTTTCCAATGTTCTGGATCACCGTGAGCCGGATCTGGCTGTTCATGCTGAAGATACTCTTCATGGCCACCTTCCCGGCAGCGTACTCCTGGACTCGGTGGTAGAACTGGTTGCCCAAGTCTGTCTCTTTGTTCATGAAGACTGTGAAGACATCCTTGCTGACTGAAGGCAGATTCTGGATCGAACGAATGATATAATTAAAGCATTATGAACCTTTTAGTTTTATGTAAATCCGAGCTCGTGTATGCAGTATAAACTGCAAACGTATAGTATATATCGTTTTTAAAAGATAATAAATATATTTAAATATATAGATAAAAAACACAACTGATTTTATTATGAAACAAAATCCCGAGCTCTAAAAGTTTATGAAAAGTTCTAAAAATTTAGTGAAAGTATTGTGTATTTTCGATGATAATAACTTATTGATAATTGTGAAATCATAAAAAATATTTAAATAGTTTTTTTCAATAAATTTTTCTTCATATGTAGCCTACGAATTATTTTGATTAGTAAATTTATTGCGTATAATAGTTCAAATTTAAATTAAAAAATTATTGTAACAAAATTCAACCTAAAATAACATAGTTTCTCACATGCAATATATCCTTCTTTATTATCGAATTTATTAACCAATCACGCCTGTCGCCAAAATCCTCTTTAATCCGTGTCTCATAGTCCACCAGTAGGGCTTCAATGAACTCCTCGGTGGGCACTGTCGTTTTTTCATCACCAAAATGTCGGCACCAGAAGGGCAACACCGCGATCATTGTCTCCCCTCCGCAATCGCTTAGCTTCCTCTCCCCTGGTTTGCGGCCGTGTCTGAGTAGCTTGTTCTGTAACTTTGAGGCCTCCCCGCCATGAAGGTGAACTTCGCCTGGACCCTCGGTACGAGTCGCCAAACCGAGTTCATCCTTGATAATTTCCACGAAGCTGTTAATGTCCGCCTTGAAAGTGTCCGGATTGCTGGCAAAGTGCCAGTTGATACCAAGTGTGATCAGCTTTGTGCCCGGGTTCATGTCCTTTCGCATGAATCTTACTCGCTGCAGTCCGAGTGGGAGAATCCTCTTGCTTGTTACATAGGCAAGGGATATGCAGTCGCGAAACCTCTCTATGTTAATGGAACGTTGGCTCAAAATGGGCACATAGCAAATTGTTTTATTGATTGCTGTTGCCGTCGCAACGGAATCAAAGGCGAGATAGCACTTGTTGCTTGGTGGCCAGACCTTGACACCGGCCTCCTCAAATATGGTGACTATTCTCTGGAAGTCGATAATATCCTCGAGACACGACACAAGCACTGCATCGAATTTATCGTCTTCATCTGCGCTGTTTGAATTGCCTCCATCGACACTAGGAACCTCTAGCAAGGACATCACTCAGTTGCAGATGCAATTCGTGATTACAGATTAGGTGACATTTATAGAGAGGTTATGAGTGTGTGTGTTCATCTTTCTTTAAAGCCTATTGTAATTGTCAACATCTGTGGCTGCACAATTGGTCAATAATTGTGCGCGTTGCTTATATAGTACACGTTGGTTGGTCTCAATTTGCAGGTTCTTTTTGTTTACTGACATAATGACCGTAATCTGTGCAATGGTTTCCCTCCAAAGCCAGCAACCGTCGCTTTAGTAGTGAACCAAAGTTATATGAGTATAATACCTAGTAGACATAATAATGGAATAATACTATATTGTTTTGTTAAAAGATCAAATTAGTTTATTATAATAAAGATGAATGAATGATAGATACGCTTCTTACACACCTGTGATACACACTTTTACACAATCTCCGTAATGGTGAAAACCAATCCCGCTATATATGATGTGAACACTGGCGATAACGTTGCTATAGGCTTCAAGTAGGAGAATTATCTTAGAAATAAATGTCTCAATATTTACATGTGGATTTTTGAGATAAAGCTTATTTCTCCTCAAATCAATTTTATGGTTACTCTAGTATTGGTCGAGTATATATAATGAATTAAAACGAATCAATGATTTGATAATATGACATTATAATGCCACTTTCCAGATTTTGTTTCAAATTGTGTTTCTGGTTTGCTGTTTTGTTACTTTAAAAATTAGATTATTTCTTAGAATTATATAATTTTGCATTCACTATACCGATTTAATGATTATAATGATAATGATATTCCGTTGTCTTCCAGAACTATTATGCATGCAATATTCGTTTTGTACACTGTATGAAAGCCTTATTAATACAATTTTCTAGCTTTTGCAAATGAGTAAGACAACATTTTTTCTGAACATGGTGTCATTTTAACTGCAATTAAGTTTCGTTTTCAATGTTATGTATTACACATATGCATTTATATAATTTATTTTTGTAATAATTAAGTAAAAATCTCATTCATAAAGGCTGGTCCATTATGTCGTGAAGCTGTAACTTAATCGAAAATCATAAAAAGTTCTAATATCGCATCAGAATATTGAGTTGCCTTTGAACCGCGCTTCAAAGGACAATGACATGTTTTTATTGCTTGACTCGGAACTAGCCTGTCAATTATCATCAACCTGTATATATATCTTGTCTTCCACAGGTGTTTACGTGCGTCCATCTTCTCTGCATGTAAGGTTGACAACTTACTATATCGGTCAATTATTCGCATTTACGGGAATCTGTTTTGAGCTCTCTCCATTCTGGTGACGTAAAATTTAACGACAGCCAGTGCAATATTTGAGGTGACCAGTAATGTGTATTATAACTTTTATATTAATAAAGAATATGTTTACTAACATAGTTTTACCCTGAATCAAACCGCTTCCATTATTTGCTCTTAATAAATAACTTTGTTTAAATGTACACACAGGTGTACATTTCAAAGATTGTACATGCATCAAAATGATGCCATTCTCATTTTAAATTACTGATTATATAATAAATAGCTAAATTAACAAATAATATATTAAACAAGTTTGGAATTAATAATATTAGTAAACTATGGTGAAAAGCATTTTCATATTTTAAATATTATATCAAATATTATACTTATTATATAGTCACAAATTAATTATTCAAAGCTTTTACATTCATTTTCTATGATATTTATGGGTTTGATTTTCTCATTAAATTCACATTTAAATTGAAACAGTTTAGTGAATTACAATAAAATCTAAAAATATATTGAAAAACTTTGTAATCTTTACGTCCTCCTAAGTGAACTTGTATATTTTATTTGTATGTCGCGTTTTCTAATCAATTTTCGTCTTTATCGTGATGTAATTTTTCTATTTTTTTGTATATGGATGGCTTTTGATATTGACAGGTTATACCTTTTTAGGAAACCTTATTTAATTAATAAATTCCTTTTTCATTTGTCCGATAATCATATCAGGATTGTTTGGTATACTTTTTCAATTAGTAATTTATCATGTTTTTTATTTTTATTTTTAGTTATATTATTATTGACTTCTGTTTTATATATATATGACATTATTTATTAACGCTTATCAAATTATATAAAACAAACTTTTATCGACAATGGATCAATTACACCAGACTGAAACCCACGAACTCATCTCCTCGACCCCCCCCCCTCCCCACCCTCTCCCTGCCTCCAGAAAGTAACCCATCAACTGAAAACCTATCGGCAGCCACCATGAGTAGCGGCGACAAGCTAGAGGGGGAGGCGCTAGTGTCCTGCCTTCGCCAGCTGATGGCCAACTGTGACCCCTTCATCCAGGAGGCTGGCTCGGTGGAGCAGGCGGAGGAGGTGCTGGGCAGACTGGAGGAGAATGACGAGAACTTCCACAAGTAAGGGTGTACAGGTGGGGGGGGGGGGGGGTGGGGGGGGGGAGGCGTGC
>JAUZND010046934.1:0-20096 GCA_034780555.1 Coelogynopora nodosa | reverse complement strand
CGGCACTGACCTGAGGAATTTTGAATCATGTGAAGACTGAAAGATATGGAGTTGACGGGTGCGGCATTAATTCCAAAGGGGCGCGCGCGTAGGAATATAGTTGACGGATCATTTTGGATATAATGGATATTTTTAAATTGTTGGAAGTCGATTTTATGTTGTCCTTCACAAAAAGAGCTGGTAAATGGAGGTTTCTGATAGTGTTGGGGAAAATTTTCGTTTGTTTGCACTTTTTGAGGAAGAAAATCTGCTGCTTTATACACGCTAGTTTCTCACTGGCATTGAACATAATTAGGTCCGATTAGTTTGGCTCAAACTGAGAGAGTTTATATAGGATATAGTGGCCTTCGACAGCATTGTAATTATAAAAAAAAAATGTTTAGCACGATGCTGTAAAATATGTTTAAACAATGTTTATCCATTTATCCATTACCAACATTTTACTTTATAAGTAAATATTTTATAATACTATACTTTTAAGCTTGCAACAACAAACATTAAAACAGAATTTGGTACAAATATAGTTAAGCTGTGTAAAATAAGAAACTGATATTTTATGGCAAGTATATGTCATTCATATCTATCAAGTTTTATCAAGATTTTAATCTTACAAAATATAGGCAACATTAATTTTCACAAAATTACCACAACAAATGTTGTTATCTATCAGCATCAATATTCCATCTTACAGACTTGGCAAAAGTTCCATAGTAGGTAGGTAGCGTCATGCGTATACGACAACGAAATTGAGCCGATTAAAAAGGTTATTGAGGCGTTGCATTTATTGCACAATACATTCTCTCATTCGATTGCTATTGAGAAGAAACACATTTCTTTGTAGTAAACACAACCCATCTCAACAGGGTTTTAAGCAATCGTCAGTCTTATATTATTTACGCTATTCGTGTTCTCAGAAGAATGTTCTGTTTTATTATTATAGCGCGGGTATAGTATAGCCTGTTTATATCATAATTAGGATTTTTCATTGAAGGATGAATTAAAGCTTGAAAAAGATGTTTATAACAAGAAGCGGTGCGGAGAAAAATGTTGTAATTTTTATTATTGAATCACTAATGGCAATTGCAACACCGTAAACTAACAAATATGCAGCCTAACACTGTATTCATCATTTTAATATTTTTGAAATTGAAATTGGAAATCTTTTAATGAAAAAGACAAGCGAAAAATTTAATGATTTAAAAATAAAAATGTAAATTTGTGTTGAAGTTGTATTGTAGTTGAATATTGGTATAAACTAACTTGTCGCTGCTCTATGTCCATACCGTTTAAATAGTATATTTAAATGGTATATTATGAAAGCATTATGGGCGTCAATATTTGCTGATGTTTGAATGATTAGTTTGGTCAAAATTAACTACAAATAGGTCAATATTATTAAAATATCTAAAATTGCCATGAATATATCTACAAAATGAGAGGTTTTATTTATTGATATTTAACCTAAAACAAACAACGCTCTAGAAAGTCTTACTTATAACATACATTAAAATCTCTATCTACGATCAATAATTATTAGGAATTCAGTTGATTTGGAAATTGCGTTCAACTTCTGATTTATCAAACTTCCCCGCCTGCTGCAATATCGTTTTCGTCTTTCAAATGCAAAATGTGTGGCCATCTATATTCTTCAGACCGAAAAATACACTTTTTAAAATATTTTCCCTCTATTTCTCTCTTGAGGAAATGTCATTACACTTAATTGAGATACAGAAATCGGTCACATCTTTCCACTGTATAAAATGTAAATTTTTCATTGATCAAAATTCGTGGTAAGTTACTCATTTCATACGTTAATTGAAGTTGACATGCACATGTAAAACCATCACACAAAAACCTATTTAACAAAGATAACAATTTAATTATCAATAGTAATTTGGCACCATATTAATAAGATTATGTTTTGCTACGTATTAGCTTAGCTTCATTGCTACAGTATTATTATTTTTTAAAACTTTTATTGCTGTGCTCATACATAATTTCATAGCAAAAATTCCATTACAATTTATTTTTAGAGAAAACAATAATTTTGATAAACAAATTGAGATGGAATGGTTAGAAATGTAGTGAACTATTTTACAAGACTGGTGGAATTCTGAAAAAACTAAGCATTGCTATTTAATTATATTAAGTTATATTACATTGAAAAGCAAACCAGACAAATTCTATTATATATTAAAATCCAATAGAGACTCACCATTTTACAAATCCTTTTAATTTATAATTAAATGTTTTGCCTAAAATGGTCAAATTCCATGAATTGTACATGATTATTCCCAAAATCCTCAAATTATAGTGTAGCTGGAACTTTAATTAACAATAGATTATCACAAATTATTATAAAACTATATCACAATAGAAAATATAGCACGTTTGGCAACATTTCAACAAATTTTAAAGAATAGTAAATATTTTTCATGAAAATATAGTACTATTCAAATGTTTGGAAAACCAAATTTTATATTTTAAACTTTGTAAGTAATAATCTTCGGATATATTTCGCCGTGTATATTAACATGCAAAACTCATAATTACAACTTATCCTCGTATACTTTTCCAACTCAACAAGTAGTCCAGAGTGCTTCTTCTCTTACTACTTGTAGTCAAACTGTGAAATACTTTCAAACTTATTATTTACTCAAGACTCTTTTCTTACCCCAAGATCATGATCGGTTCCGTTGGCGGTCGCAGCCACATCCGGTTTCATGTGATGCCTCATAGCCTTCTGAACGGCACTGTTGCCAGGCGGGGGTTTCCTCTTGGTGCCATGGCGACCAGGCGCACCCGGGTTACCGGGTTGCTTAGTAGCAGCACTGCCTGGAGATATTCGAACAGTCGAGCATTATTTTACAATTTAATTTTGTTCATTTTAAATTATTTTATTTGAAGAGAAATAAATACCCTCATTTCATTACGGTCAAGTAGAGACGCTTTTCCGGTTCAGTAAAATCAATTTTCAAATTATTGAAAATTAAAACAGTGCTTGATATTTTCCTGAATATCAAACTGCTAATGTTTTCTTCCACAATTCTTCAAACAGAAAATAACTATTTTAGTCTTACTTACTTATTTTTAGGTTAAAAAAAAGTTGTTTCAATGCGTTCAAAAAACTAAAAATAGCTATTCTTGAAAAGCACACGACACCGAAAACGATTTTTGTTTTTTTCCATAGTATTATAAAATAATTATTAAGAAACAAAAATGCATAGATTTACTAATTAACAAAAATATTACAAATGTTTTTCAAATTAATTATTAGAAGATTTCGTTTAAAAGTACACAACTAAACATTCTTTTGAAATAGGGAATACTTAATATGAGTATTACCAATTCCTTTAGATTTGAAGTTTATCACACCGACTTTAATCGCTATAGTAATATAATATTATATATACTCGGCTACTAAATCTATAATATTGCATAATTTAGTGTTCGACTGACGTTTTCTCACTTTCAAGACAACATAAAAGTTGAATATATAAAGTACAAATATAAATAAAAATGTCAAAAGTGAGCCCAACCGGGCACTCAACAGAATCAACATAGATGCAACCTGGAGGATGCGAAGGTTGCTTCTGTATTTGTGCTGGATATACACAAGAGGGAATTTACAATGTTTGAAAACTTTTTATTGAGATAGGAAGACGAAACTTCAGTGAGGCTTCAGTTAACAAAAAAGAAATTAGAGTTAAATATTTATAAATCAAGTCGAAGCAACACGGATACTTTTTCAATACAATGTTTACCTACCTATTTTATACAATATACATTCATTAAGAATTGATGTCACTGGAAGTTTTTTTTTCAATTTTAAAATATTTTTGTTTTAATCGCATTCGTTCAAAATAATGACTGGTATTATAGATTAGACATACATATTAGATGTATTACTAAAACTCTATATACTTACTTTTGACTGAGTTAGCAAAATATTATGAGGGAAAAATGCCAGATATCACTGATGCATGGTTGCCATAATCAAGATAAAAGAAAGATATTTTGTTTCTAAGATTCGACTAAACTTTTAAGGTTTTCTTTGTCTAGTGGGAATCAAACAACAATAATAACAGATATACGAATCGCAATCGCTGTATGAAAATTAAGCAAGCTATTTTATTTAGAGTGCTTATTCAATTAGATAGTATAAATATATCTAACGCCTAATAGAATTAACTGAAAAATTTAGATATCGTTATGTAGGAGACGGTATATATATATATATTTTTTAAATTCTTCAAATGTAATTTATTATATGATGAATTCTATATAACTTAATATACAGTATGTATAGATTTTAAAAGGAAAGTATTTGTTTGGGACTTAAAAGGTGATAATATCAACGTTATTGATAGTATTGTTGATAATAATAATTATATATTTATAAAGCGCTTAAAATCAAATGATGTCAGAAGCGCTGATATTAATATTAAGATATATATATAAGAAATAGCTCTAACGGCAGAATATTTAAATTAATAGTTAAGAACTGTACATATGAAATAACATATAATATATGCAAATTTAATTAATAATGTATATATATTTAATATTGGACAAATTGACAGATCAATTTATGACAAGTTAGACATGGTATACATGAGAAACGGATATGTTGAAACAATTATATAATGCTTTTATATTTCAATCCTAAAAGGTGTACTTAGATGTATTACTAAAACTCTATATACTAGTTAATCCTCAAAACAAGACTAAATTACGTAGTGAACTAGAAAAGCTAATAATTCGTGATTTAACCCTTAAAAACTTAAATTGATAATTGTGTGTCCAATTGATTTTAAAAATTAAGATATTTTATATAGTTTATGTATCAATGCATGTATGCATATTTAGAAAATTTAGAAAATTGTGTTCAATTGATTTTAAAAATTAAGATATTTCATATAGTTTATGTATCTATGCATGTATGCATATTTAGAAATTTGTGATTGAAAAATACTAATTATATTGAAAAGCCAGATCAACAAAAAACACTTCGTTTTTTTAATAAATGCGGCTTTTTTAATATTATGACAATTTATAGTGTGTCGAAATTATAAGCAAAAGTGCAATTGGAGTACTTACACGAAACGCCAATTTTTTGTTTTTACTAAATTCATTCATCACAATGATTGTATTATTAAACGGAGCTTGGCTTAATAGAGTGAAGGAAGAGAGGGATGCATATTAGTATTATTCTATATTTTTGCAAATCTCAAAGTTGATGACTAAAGTTGGGCATAATTTCGCCAATTAACGGGTGATTGGTATTTCTGCCACTGATTTTTTCATTCTCCTGATTCAGTATCTATTGTTTTAATAAAGATCAAAAGTTAAAAGTGCACATGTCTTATATTTGCTGATTAGATTTCTAATATTGTCAACTACGAGCTGTATGTAAGAGCTCTAAATATAACAGAATTGAAAGTATAAAGAAAGAGTTGTTATACTAATTAGAATAAATTACTTTAGGCAACTAATAACATAATACTAAACATTTACATCCAAAATTATTTCACCGTTTTCGCGGAATTTCCAAAAAATACGTCTCCTAGAAACCCATTTCTTTATGAATCAGAGAAGGGCAATACTTAAATTAAACAGAAGATGGTCCCGCAACTTGTAAAAAAAAGTATTCTTGCAGTAAACTTTATAGTTTCAATCAAGAATTAAGGGCATTGTCTATACTTATAGTATCATATCCATAAACGGTGAATCCATCGCATATTACCATTGTAAATGATTAGCCACAGCTTATACACGTTCAATTTACGTTATATATTAATCCAAAATAACAAAAGTCATATATTAAAATGATATGTTAATTTATGTATAATTCATTCAAACTTGAATATTATTTTATCAAAACCGGTAATACTTACATTTTTACGACATGGTTGATCGACAAGCAATTCCTTTATTACCTAATTGCGTATAATGGGCGTCGTGGTTATTAATATTATACTTAATGCATTACATTGAAACAAACTTTAGTGGATAATGATCGAGACATTAATGGAGATGATCATTTTTAATATGGATATATAGAATCAACTCGTGATTACAGTGTAGTGTATAATGGAAAAAAAATCACAATCTTATGTTACAATGATATGTAAAAAGGTTAACTTTAAGCACGTCAGCTATAACATACATTATAAAACATGTTTAGATATTATGTTCATTCGATGGAGACGTAATATATTTAAAAAAATTAATAAATAATGAAACAATACATTGTTTAAAGTAATAAAAAATAACCAATTAGCATTATAAAAGTATAGTCTGTTATGCGACAGAATAAATTGTGACTTTTTAAATTAATTATCACAGTTCTGATTTTACGATGTCATGAAATTGAAACTGAAAACGAAACATATTGATATATATAAATCCACCAAAATACATAAAATAGATAGCTACAACATGAAATAGCACTACTAGCAGGATAAGCGTTCCATAAGCTGAGCATAACATATTAATTAAAAAACAATAAATATATATGAAACAATATAATACAAACTGAAAAATTATATTATATAATAAGTACACCGATAAATACAACAAAACACAAACAAAAAGAAGCGACAACAAAGAGAAGCTGATATAGAGGAAAATATATTGTTGACAATTGAAAACATATTATGCTAACCCGCATTGCCAAGAATAATTTTAGTCCCTTCCTAAATTGCATCACCACAATAAATGAACACGTCTTGGAACAAAGTAAGTATCTTCACAAACAGCATGATGGGCAAGAGCTCACTGCATCTTGATAAAACAATGGAACCCTACCCCCCATTCTCCCTCTCATAATTACTAATTATTAATATTGTGAAACGAAATAATGTGAACTCTATTTTTTAATGGTGAGTAGCTAACCACAAGAACTAAATATTTCCGTTGATTCAAGCAATATAACAACATGTTTAAACATTTTCTTTTGGTATTAATTCTATATTTAAGATATTTATATTACTTCGCCTGTTAGTCTATTAGACCAGTTTTATACCTGAGTGGGCTTGCACCGTTATAAACGATCATCACGATCAATATAATGATTGCTAATATCCATAATTCGGAGAGAAATGTAGGTTACTGAACAAAAAATTGGCTGAGAGTTGAGGAATTATAGGTACGTTGTAGTTACATTGGTTAATAGAATATTTGAAGCATTTTTATAATTGTAAAAAATATTCTAATAATTAATCGATCAATAATAAATACATTCGTTGTAATTCGGTCCTTGCACTCTGGATTTAATCTCTATATCGACGACACATTAAGGTAAAATGAAACTCGAAAGTAGTGCATGTTTCGTGCCTCTGTATCAACAATTGTTACATTGATGCTTCATTGATACTTACAATGATTACACAAAACGTGTGATACTTTCCATTTTTGTAGTCTACTTCTATAGATATGCGATATACTATTTACCAACTTATAACATAATAAATAGGAAATGTGCTTAAGAATAAATAAAACCATTCCTTTTAACTGTATACCACTGGTTGACAATGGCAAACATCACTGATTCATGACAGTAAAGATTAAAGCCCAAAAAGCGACTGGGGTAGCAAATACAGTAAGCGATAAGTCAAATACAATGTATATCCAACCAAAGTTCTATGTAAATGCATCCTTCCACGCGCCTTAATATAAAACCAGCTAGCCTATCTTTATAGCCTCATATAAACACCAGTGATGCATATACGGAGACATTAATTGTAAGTTCATTAATTATATTTATGTGACCTTTAATTTGAATGACAGAGTTTGGATGAAATTGCAAATGAAAGAGGCAAATGGGGCCCCAGTGTCAACCCTTTGAGCCTAATGTATTTTTCTGATTAGAGAAAAATATGTTTGTTTATCTTACAGTGATTGAACTATAAGCAGTGTTGTCTATTAAAAAAAAATAGTAACTATAGCTATAAAATGATATATGATAATAGTATTGCTATATCATATAATTCCAGAACATTTAGAAAATAATCGCATACATATATCTTTTGAAATGTAAAATATTTCAATTAACCAACCATCACCATTATCTTTAGACAGATTAATAGGTAAAAGATACCGTTTTGTTAATAGCATTAATATTCGAAAATACCACACAGTCTAAAAAATTAAACCGTTTAAATTATATTAATGGAAAGTTTGTTCTAATGTTCTACTGTAAAAAAAAAAATATTTAAAAATCGAATGCAATTATATATAAAATAATAATAATAACAAAATGACATTAAAAAGGGATTGTCATTTTTCTCTACAAATCGAAATACTTCTAACATAACGTTCGCGTTCGTGGAGTTTACATTACACAATTCTTGGTTGTCTAATACTCGATTTCGATTGCATGAATCAATTTTAAAATCACAAAAAAATTAATTAATATATATATACATATGTATGTGTATGTCATTATGTTATTTATAAAAGCAATGAAAATACCTTAATTAATAAAAATAACATTTAATTACAAAGCACAAAGTGGATATGGACGCAGGTTTAATAAAAAAGTTAATAGTTGTAATCAACAAAAATTATTAAAATATGAACACATTGAAAAGTATGCTTAATCCGATTTTGCCTCTCAAAATGTTTAGATTCCATGTTTTATTAAATAAAACAACACCCCAATCCCGATCGATATTCCACGGTCATTAACACGCCTATATTTCATTAAACATATGCTATGGTGCTAACCAGCGTACTGGACATGAAACCAGAATATTGGCTAACACAACTCATTTAAAAGCACATTTGAAAAATATAGAATACAGAGAATTGTGCAATGAGGCTAGAAATAATTTTTAATACACAAATAGTAGAATGCAAGGCAATAGAGACACTCATGCCCAAATATAATCTGAACCAGAAATATCTGAAGTCAAGTATATGCAACTTCAGATAGAGCTATAATTTGGATAGATTTTAAAATGAATAGACAAGGGGTTTGAGTCAATGAAATTAGATATTCAAAATACACTAGAGAGTGCTTGTTAGAAATAAAACACATATTCACAAACGAGTCTTCATCAATGATAAGACACAGTCAAAATACTTAAACGACCATTACAATTTTTTTAAACAAATTATCTAAAAATCGCAATGTTGCAGGAAATCTGGGGAAAAAACAATTTGAAAGACGACCATGAGATGTAGTCTCTTTCAATTACACTGCCAGAAACAAAAAGACAGGAAGACTTGTCTACAAGCGCGAAAAACATGTAAAGCACTACAGACTAGATGACAGATAACGCAACACACTAGGTACGTAGAAAGTTATAGCGGGCAATGACTATAGCCGTACTATGATAGCAGTTCTAAGGTGAAATGGTTGCCAAACAAATGAACTAATATCCTTCTCTATAAGTAATGCAGTAACATATTATAATTCCAATGCCACCCCGAGATGCGCTATTGTTAGTTGCTAGATACAAAGGTAGGCCGGTCAAATAGAACTCACACAATAACAAAATACGATTATTAGCCTCGAATCAGCATTTAACTACATTTGCGATTAGTGCCTTTTCATACTTTCTTGTAGTATGTCTTTGGAGACAACTGGCTTAATTTAATTAATGTATTATGGTATTGGGCACAATTTTTGAGTGGTTATTTAATTATGCAGCACTCTATTCATAGAACATATTAATATATATATATCACGAAATATACACAAAACGCCTTCAAATATTATATTACGAGGCCAGTAGTTAATTAATAATAACGCAGATATAAACAGTAATGAAATTGTATTGTTTGATTTCAGTAAACTATTTCAATTATTGAAATGACCTTTTATTCTTGGAATAATATTATAAGTAATAGATCTATTACTAACTGTTACGAACATGGAAATACATATTATACGATTGAAAGCCAATTAATTACTTAAAAAGACAAATCAATTATCAATAATAAAATTAAAGATGTTCATGATTTTGGTTAGCCGAAAATAGGTTTGCGTTTAGTTTCAACTTAATGAATAAATTATTCATTAATACATTTTTATTAATTATTATTAATAGAGTAGATACACCTTAGACAGGTCTACACGTAATATTAACAAATCTATTTGCATTTTATTTTGTAATTAAAAGATACATTTTTACTTCAGTTTAGTTATTTTTTAAAATTTATAGTCATGTAACACATTTATTTCAAATATAAACTAAAGAAAAACAGGTTCGAACCAATAAATGATTCCAATTAATTTAGCAAAAAATGATACAAACTATTTTAAGATTTCTGCTAGTCGCATTTTAATTGCATATTCTTTGATTTCAATTTGGAGACATTTAAAGTACATTTATACATACGATGCGTTTATATAATCGAAACATTACATATAACGTTTAATATATTAAACCATAACCTTTTCATTTATTAATATTATATAAGATAGAATATATGAGATTGATTAGGTAAATCGATTCTATTGATTAGTTTGAAATTGCAGACGTGATATAAAGTCAATAACATCGCTATTTGCCCAAGTCACAATATTTTCCCGTTTTTTGGTATATTCTTTAAAGTATATATAATAATAACAATTTGGCGATAATATTAAACACTTTCATTATTAAAATAGTATATTTGTGACATCTAATCAACATATAGTATTTAGCGCTTTACAAATAAACATTTTTTTTTGTGAAAAATATGCGCTGATTTGTTGTAGTAATATTTAGTATATCATTATATTATATCAAGTTATATGTGTGATTTCCATAAAAATATTAGAAAATATCCTATAAAAAAAAATATATATATATATAAAAAAGTTGGAAATATTTAAATATTAAAATTTATTCTAGAATATCAGTTTTTAAGCAAGCGATTAATAAAACAAATATTTACACAATAATAGTAAACATTAAAATCTATTTAGATGTAAATTATCTGTGAACATTGTTGCAAAATTCTCCAAATTCTATAATTTTTACATTTAATCATCCTAAAAGACAATTTGACGAGATTAAACTATTTTTAATACATAACTTTTTGAGAAAATCTTACCCACGTAAAATGTGTTTGTATTTATAATTACCGATATAGTGTTTTATAACATTACGAAATTCATGCAACGGATTGACATTGATTTAGGCAATCTTTTAACGATCTTTTGAGACATAGTTACTTTGATGTTACTTTGATTTACATAGTTACTTTGTTACTTTGATTGATGGTTCCAATCAATTTTATCAATTTTATTTTTTTGTTCAACTTTACGGTTAAAGACAAGTAAAAAAACAATTGTTTATATTTATATTAATGTTTTCATTGATGTAATTGTCTTTTTAACTATAAAGTCAAACATCGTGTCAAAAGATTCTTTAAAAGATTACTTAAATAAACCTTGTTCATGAAGCCACTGTATAAAATTTCTAATTTTCAAAACTTTACAAAACAATATCGGTAATTTATAGAAACATAAATTTTTTATACGAAAAAATAAGAATGACATCGTTAACATTCTAAACAATTCAATATGTGAACCGCCAATAAGGAGAATATTTTACAATATGAAATATATAGACTACAACAATGTGATTTTTCGTTTGTTTAACCCTACCCCTCAACGGAGGAAAGTTGGTCGTAATAGTGACCGGACATTTGCTCACAGGATAGTTGCTTTCCCTTCACTATCATTTTTTCAATTGTAAATAATATAGTTTACAAGATTTTTAGTATTTAAAGTTATATAAATAATTTCACAAATACATATGTATAGATATACGTACAATGTTAATTAAATTTAAACATCAATGTTACTTTAGCAAATTAGATTACGTAATACATTTACCAATATAGTAAAGTTGTAAAAAAATCGGCGTAATACTTGCAGATTAGTGTCGCTAAATTGGTAATATGGGATTTATCCAAATAACGCTAAATTGGTCTGAAATGTTCCGTTTTATAAATTTCGACTTTTATACTATGTCTATATACTATGAATAATACGTGACATTCAAATAAACCAAAGAAAGCCAACAAATAAAATGACATGTTTAATTAAACTCTGGTATGTAAATTGTGGTTAACTAAACTTTTATCAGAAGACAATTTTAGACTTACAATTTATATCCATTTTAATCATATTCTTAATATTAAGTTTGAAGTCTCCGTTGCTTCTATTTAAATTTAACAATTACGATAACAGTTAAATAAAAATGTATATAATAGTGATTGAAACGGTATTATTTATTCGTAAACTTGTATAAAATAGCCAAACAAGTGATCAAATAATATTAAAGGTGGAGCAAAACTTCATAATCATTTTTATAGTCAATACACAATATGGGTATCTCACGGTGAGCTGAAGCGGCTGACCGGGAGACATAACATAATTAATATTAATTAACATCTTAATTTGATCATTCTAAATAATCAAAATTTTATAAAACATATTTTCATAATTGAACAATTAAGAATGAACAAATGTCCGGGGAGCAACTGTCCGGCTAGTCCTTTGAAGTTTGAGCAACTGGCCGAAATCCGATTATAACACTAGTTAAACGGTATCACATGAAAGTTAAATAAATTGGATATAATGTGTGATGGGTACAGCACATTATTAGAGTAATTGTATTATATGTGAGTATTATATTTTGTGAATAATAGGAACAGGGTTCTTATATAATTATATTTAAAATTAATTAAATATATCAATCTATTAACAGGCTGCAACATAATTATTTTTTAAAAATTGAAATATATATTTAGTATTTAAAATTAAGCCCAAGTTGAGTTTTGCATTTATTTTTTCACAAATCTTTCGGTTGTAAAATTAAAACAGAACATTAAAAATTATTAATTATAATAATTAAATATAAATATACCACATTTTTGTATTAGACAAAATACGTGTAATATCAAGCAAATAAAAAGCCGTTATAAGAGCGCGATTTGAATTTATTTATATTCATGTATATTATTAATATCAACAGGTTTAATACTGGTACACATTTATGGCGACAGGTGATATTGTTTTTTTTACTATTTCGGCAAGAAATACCCATCGTGTTCTTTTAATTCTATTATGACAGGCCTAATCTTATAAATAGTAACCACCATATACTTGCAATATGATCGCTCTTTCACTAACATGTATATTTGTACTCATTTTAGCACCAAATGAAAAATTAATAATAATATCAGTTATAACATAAAACAATTATTGATAAATGTTGAAACACTTTTTTTCTTTATAAAAATCTAATTACAAATTATTGCTTAGTGATGGATACATATCTACATGTTAGTGAAACTTTCCTTTCTACTTTCTAAAATAAATGTTACTATTTCATATAAATTCATAATTCCTTCATACAATTACAGATGAGTCGCAAATGAAAGCGTTTTATCGGTTAGTAAAATTTGTCGTATTATGATTGGCGAATAAATAATTAATATATCGATTCTTTTCATGTAGGCCCTTTGCGACAGAGTACTCATCACAATGTAATATTGTATAAAGGAAGTATGCAGGCAACCATATGACTCGATGAGTCATCCATCTCATACAGAGAAGAGAAAGAGAGGAACGTGATTGGGTGGGTTGTTTGGTGGTACCTAGTCGGACAGAACGTCGATATCGATCGCTTTCACTGCCGGATGATTTGGCGGTGGAAGTATCGTAGACAACAGTAGCCTGGCTAAAGGTGCTATACTCCGAGCTCGGTGAGTGTCGGCCTAGATTCAGAGTGGGGAGGGAGGGAGGGAGCAAACCAAGCTGGATAAAATGACGATGATCAGTAGATGGGTAGCTGTGTTGCCGTATTAGCAAAAGGCAGGTGATTGGTCGAATGACATTCTACGTAAATAGCAATTGAAAGAAACCCGTTCCACACAAATTCTTTTCACAGGGACAACGTTGGTGTTTCATAAAACGTTGCCGTATTAGCAAAAGGCAGGTGATTGGTCGAATGACATTCTACGTAAATAGCAATTGAAAGAAACTCGTTCCACATAAATTCTTTTCACAGGAACAACGTTGGTGTTTCATAGAACGGAAATTTAAGAAAAGCCTATCAATAAAATTGTTTGTTTGCATAATTGTTTCTCTACAAAATGGCAGTTTAAATATCGGTATTTAGTTAAAGTGAAATTTCATAGAATTTGATGCAAATGTATGAACATAATATATTATTAAATATTTATGATCACTTTAGAAAGAGTTCATGTAAATATCTTATTGTGTTACACGAAGTAAATAAGATAATGTTATTTATCTAATTTCGAATAATTATTTACATTTATTAATTTTTTTATTAATATCATAACTAATTGAATAATATGAAAATATATATTTCATTACTTTAATTAAAATAGCGTATATCAGCATACGCACATATATTGTATACTAATCGCCGTGTAGACTTCTTTTTCTAGTGGGATATGCTATACTAATTAATTAACGTTGATATTTATACATGTAATATTCCAGTCATTGTAGTTTTAATGTTGTATTGGAAACGCATTATTACTAAATTTTAGTTTATATTTTATACTTATGATATGTACATGTATATGCAAATCTATGTTAATAATATACATTTATATTATGCGTCTACATATTATAATGTAATACATTTTTTACCATTCTATTTTAACAGCACAGAATTTAATTTGTGTACTATTGTGTTAGTGCAATAATGAACACATTATGGTAATAAAAACATATTAAGGCAGTTAAAGACCTTTTATAGTTAAACTTGTGCTGGAGATACTCTAAACTCTAAGTACGATAATATTGTAACTTTTCTTCTTATTGTGGAGATTAAAAACTTTAGTGATTTCAACCTAAATTTGCACAAAATCTAGCTTTCCGCAATAGAACATTTCTATAAAGTTTGTTAAACCTTCCGAGCATCCACTTATAGTTTAATATCATTAATTTATAATAAATTTTTTTTAAATAATTCTATCAAGTGACGTTATCCATGAAATAACAATTCTATCAAATATCTTTAGATAATGTTCCGTTCTAGGAAAAGACAATTTTATAATATACAAATGTCGTTATATGAAATATCAATTCTTAGAAATGCTGTTTCCCTAATAAATATTTTTATGACACGGGTTTACTGAATAAATAATTCAATAGTGTGCCATTCCATCAATCCTCGTCGTTGAAATGCCAATTCTAGATTGTGGGCAACACACAGATGATGGTGAACAGTAATGATTGAAGAGAACTTTCATACTTTTTATCATCAATGGTTGCATTTGGTTGAATTACATATTGAGTTGCATGTGCGCTTTTATCATCACATTCGTAAACATGTTATTATAACTCCCAGAACCGAAGAGACATATATAATTATTGTACCGAACACATTATTATTATTTTAACATGTTCAAAATTTACACAATCTTCTACAAAGGTAAACCAGCTTTATATTATTCCATAATATACATGCACATTTAGAATTTTATCGAAACAGAGAAATGCCGAAGAGATTCCTATGTTAGGTTCCATATTATACAACTGGAATTCATTATACAAAAATGTCAGAGTCAATAAATTATACATTAAAGAAATCTATCAATTTTGCATATAAATAATGTCAATTATTCTGTCTTTTGCAAGTTCTAATCAAGGTATATACTGACAGTTGCAGACGTATATATCATAAATAAAAGTCTGTGTCCTTATAATGTCGTCATGCAACAAATACATTACTTTGTTCTATTTGGCGAGATATATTTATAATTATTGTAGCATCTAGAGAGTAATATTTTGGTTTTTATGTAATTAATCTTCGTATTTCCTAAATTCTGATAAATTTGTATACTTTGACATGAAATGTTCAACAAAGTTTGTATATATTATATATACGATTAAACAAAGTCATGAACATAACTATGACCATGAAACATTATTCAAACCTCATTTAAAGTGATCACTAGGTAGGTACACAAATGAGTTCTAAAATGCTCAAAACACAACGCTATTATGTATAGGTAGTTAAGTTGCGGTGATATCATTGGTCTGGATTGACACTTTGACTGTTCTATGCAGTTAATACAATTCAAATAGATAGTGCAAAAGATATATGACATGTACAATAAACTGTTATTATCAGCTAATTAAATATTTTCAGAGAAAACAATTCGAAACTTTGAGATCAAGGAAATAATTGTTCATAAACAGTGCCACCTTTTTTTTGGAAATTAAGTTTGGATGTTTGGATGACTTCATGTATTTGTGCTACGGTGGACTTGGACAAATATTGACTCAATTTGGGTTAACATACGTTCGGGGTGCATTATAAAAACTACCCTACGTACCTAAGTTGATCTTTTCTCAGAATAAAGAAAAGTTAACTATCACAGTAATTTCAATTCAAAGTTGTAAACATTCTCTTCACCCCAATTGGAACTAATCAATATCAATGGCAACAATGGGGACGAGACAATTAACGTTGCACAATATGCAGCTATAAATTAATAAATAAAACAAAAAATAAATACAGCTTAGTTAATAAATAGCAATACTAAATCAACTGTAAGTGAAAAAATAAAAAGTATAAGGTTAATAAAATAACAAGACACCAATCGCTATAATACAGAATACGGGATAGTAAAATATGATAATGTAAAGAAGCCATAACAAAACATGTGAAAGGTAACATTTATGAGTAACAATCAGGTGAACGAATGACAATATTAATAGAACGAGCGCAAGATCAATTAATAACTATCATCAAGAGAACGAGGGCAACACCACCGCGTTAAATAAATAAATAATAATCAAATAGCAAATCATGATATAGAAAAACATAGATGGACAGAGTATAGATGGTGATGTACCATATAGTATGACTAGGATGTAATAGTTATATTACAATAAAACAAATTTAATGCCATCAAATGCAAACCTTCGCTAAGAGACGATGTCTGCATAAGCGGTCGAATGTCCTCTGTTAGCAAATAAAAGAAGGGGAGAGTAGGCAAGTGAAGTTTGGAGGACAATATTATGATGAAAAACAAACATAATTGTAGAAGCGATAAATTAATACATTGCTGTACGTATGTATATTAGAAGTGTGTGTTTATTGATTGATTTGATCCCTCAGTAGATAAGATCCAACTATTCCCAGAGTAGAGCTCAACATTTTTTTAATATGAGATCTTTAGTTCTGAATAAGACAAATCTATAGTTATAACATGAAGGTACAGTCATGAGGGTTGAACTCCCACAATTATAGTTAGTTTTCATCGCATATATATTCATTCATAGATCAAGATTATTTATACAATCAACATGTTATAAGTGAACTCAACTATGAATTAAGTTCTCAATACAATGAATGGCATACGTCAGAAATGTGTATCCCACCATATTGTAACTGTATATATACATTTGTATCTACACACTAAACTATGAAATAATAAAAGTCATATAATAATAATGTATAACTGTGATAGTCCAATAATAAGTTATGATTTTAGAATATTTTATAAAATATCATACTTCAAAATTGACACTGTCTAATTCAGAACTGAAAAAACATAAAAAATATGGGTTTCTGGAACTTTGTGACTGTTAATTAACCCTTTCATGCGTGTAGCCCCAACACTACAATTAGACGTTTAGAATGTTAGAGGGAGATACTATGCGATAAAATAAGAATATATAATTTCCCTTCCCTTTTTACTTACACCAATATTTAGGCAATAGAAAAATCAGAAAAAGTATATTGTTAAATTAATTCATTAAATTAAACAAATTTTGTTTAACAGTAAATAATTGCCAAAGAGATTTCGCAATGTAACAATATAAACTATTACCTAAATAAATTAGCATCAATGGAAGGACGTTGGATAAAATAACTATTGAGAAGTTACGATTGGATGTTTGCAGTGTTTGTTTATACATTTTACTTAAATGCAATCAATATTAACGTGTTAATAGTATCCAAAATAAATAATAATGATTCAATCTATAAGTCAATTTTGTAGTATATAATATTCTATAATAAAAACAACCGTTTTAGTTTATTGTGACAAAATCAATATTATAGAAGATACACGATGTTCGTATACATACAGTCGAAGCAAGCAGCTCGGGTGGAATAAGTTCACTGACCGAAGGTATAAAGTGTATAAATTCCACTTGAAAAACAACCATTACACAACATTATCCAGTTAAACCTAAAAGACGGATAACTTGTGACCATCAGTTTTCATTATAATGAGAGCATATTGAGTGAATACAAGATCCTTCGGGAAGTGAAGCTACTTGGCCAAATTATTTGGCATTATTATTCAATTTGATGCATATACGGGCAAGTCGACGACAAGACTTTTCAGCACTTTTTATTAAGTTCTCAACAAGATGTAATCATTCTCAAGTTGCTATCGCTTATGCATTCTCTGGAACTTTGCAATCTTTGTGCATTTCTGAGTGATAGCAGTAGCTTCTATAAGTAGACTATCCTTGTAGTTGTTAGTATTCACAGAAAATACACTTGATATCTGTCGCAGCTGAAACATCCTGCAAATTGCTGGAAAGTACCTCTAAACACGACGCCTCTGGAGTTCATAGATAGATAGACACAGAACTCATCCGTTATGCAGTATGTTCAATAAAATAATGAACCCTCCACACTCAAATGAACAATAAAATGCTCCATTTATAGATCCAGTCTACTTCGTTCATTCTTCAGAGCTGGGTCCTGGGATAATAGCAAGCTATAGGTTACTCTTATAACATGTTATGTTAGAAAAGGATGTTCTTGTTTTAATGGGTAAATTCATTGTATATAATTGTGTGAGGCCGGCAGTTAGCCAGTTAGCCAGTTAGCCAGTTTGCCAATTAGCCAGTTAGCCAATTAGCCAGTTAGCCAGTTAGCCAATTAGCCAGTTTGCCAGTCCACTTATAGCATGCTCATGCTCTAGCCCTGCGTATTCCATGTGTATGGTCTGGTTTTATATTAAAATCAAGTGGCCATTAGGACATGGGGGGAGGGGGGTTGTTATAAATCTAATCTAACAATTGTGGATATATACTGTTGTGGTATATAACATATATATTTACAGTGTTTATATTCCTATAGAGGCAAATATTAAGTGAGTGGGAGTTACCAGAGTTACCATAGTTACCAAAGTTACCAGAGTAATTCCAACCTCCCTCACCATCAATTCCGTACGCAATGCGCATTTTCAAAATGTTAAAAATTATTAATTGGCTATAAAGTATCAGTAATATTCAGTTCTAAAGATGACTATAAAATGATAAAGCCAGCTGTTGCAATAAAGATGAATCGAAATGTATATTTCCCTGATGTTATAACATGTTTCTCCAAACCACATTTTTGTTAAAGAAAAAGAGATATTCGTGTTTTGGATGTCTATAAAACTATTTTATACTTCATTTTGTTATCGAAAAGCAGACGCTTCTAATATGCCTTTTGAAGTGGTGGTAACATCACACATAATATTATGTTTATTTAAACTTAATTTCTCAAATTAACTTCAACTTTCGTTGAACCAAGTTGAGAATAACGGAAGCTTTTGCTATTAGAACGTTCTTTCTCATAGTCATTTGCCATAGTAGCATGCTTAACTTGATTTATGAACCCAATCAGTTATACTCTTTTATAAAAAGTATTGAGATTGTGTTCAACTGACTTAGTACACATGGCATAGTTATGTATTTGGAGCCCCTGTAATGTGTTTACCCTGATATATTGACGTCCATTCTTCCATACAAATGTTTCTTACCAATAATATGTATATAATTTAATTATAAAGCGGCATGTAAACTTCATTATGTTGTGGACTATCACTACATTTATCATAGGTAAGGTCATGTCATCCTATGTATTACTTAAATTAGTGAACGCAATATGTAAAGACCAGTATTATTAGAATCACAATCTAGTATTGCAAAATATACCCGAAAAAGGTCAAATATGATTGCAATTGTTAATTTAAAATGTAGCAGGTGGACAAATACAAATTGAAAATTATTTCCAGTTTTATGCATTTGTCATTACGTACATAATGGTCGAGTTAGTTTTTTCACTCTGCATATGAAATTTGTTAATTTACAT
>JAUZND010046923.1:0-20096 GCA_034780555.1 Coelogynopora nodosa | reverse complement strand
CGGAAAATGACAAGAGTCCAACAAAAAACGGTTTTTTGCTTCTCCTGAAAAATAGCAATTTTGTAGATCGGATATTTTATCAGCCGACCGACGATATGTTAGTGACACCGTATTTATTCTAATTTATGAAACTTTATAATGTTATACAATCCATATGTTTATTCATTATATAAATATATATTATTTTTCAGTTAAAATATTGATTTTATATCTTAAATATCTTGTTTTTTATACCTAATGAAAACGTAAGTTGGACAGTATGTTTCCGGGATAAAATGTTTCCCAAGGGACATTTCATTGAATTTTTTCTATCATTTTGAAAACTTTCCTCTATTATATTTATGAGCCTTGATTTAGATACAAAATAGCGACAATTTTGTAACCAGAGGAACCATGCATGTTTAATAGGATGTCTATTGTAAAGCTCTTTAGAGCATCATCAATATAGTTTAAAGTTCATGCAGTGTTGAGTATTACTTTATAAAAACCCTGCCCAGTCATGTTATCGAATGCTTTAATATGCCGTTATTTAAAATTATGTTTTGAAATAATATCTAATCAATAATGCATTCTGGTGTCAAATAACTGGATGTTTAAGATACAGCTTCCCTTATATATAAGTATATAGAATAAACACAATTTGTTTTCAGATATTAAATATTAGTAAATGAAATGATATGCATCATATTATCATAAGAATCGTTAAAACTACTTTTGTTTTATTTGTGCCGTGGTCACAATATTATTTTTATACAGTTTTAATGTGTTCAACAAGATTGTATTACATACTTTCGCCGATCACTGTAACAATAATGAAAATTATTGTTTTAATTCCGTCTGTAAAATAATGAATTTATTTAGCATTAACTAGTTAAAATTAAGTTTTACATCAAATTAAGTCTTCTGACGGATTGTTTAAAAATAAATATTACCGTTCGTTGAAGTTGATGTAAGACAAAAAATTAATCTATTTCAATATATACATCGCCGTATATTATGCTTAAAATAGTTAAAATAAATAATAATTTTATTAAGTTTTGTCTTGCAATTCTTAAAGTTGTATAGACGTAACGTGTTATAAATCAATATACTGTTTTTGTGTATATATCATATATTTTTTTAATATTTCGGGAAATTGGATAGACTAATTATTGTATTGACTTTTCCTCTGTACATACACATATTTATCCATTTTAAAAAAGTTCACTTGTCTTTTAATTAATAAAAAAACTTGTCCCATTTATTAATTTTTTTCCTACTCTGTGGCACTGTTGAATTATTTTTTCTATTTTATTCCATTTCTTAAATTTTATCTGATGTGAACTGTAGGAATATTGATTTAACATAATCTTAAAACGATATTTATATATATACATTACGATGACACTTTTTTTTATTTTAAACTTCGTCTGGTTTTATCACTTCCGTTGAATTTATTTGCGTAATAAAAGTATATTAATAAAACAAAAGCATATTATTCTTTCAAGTTAACTGTTATTATTAATTCATCTCACTTGGGAATAATTCATCGTTATTTTGACAAATAACGTTTTAATGTCCTCACTTAAAAATGGTTAAAAAACAGTATATATTTTCTACTCTATTGTCAATTGAAAAGTGACCATTCCTCTTTTTTGTACCCAGGTTTTACAATGTTCGACGACCTGACTTATCCGTTGGCCTGTCAACTCGTTCTAACCGATGGCCGTTCTGTTCAGCTGTTGGCATTTCAACTCAATAGTGTCAACGCTCTTCTGAAACCCGAGGACGCCTGTTTGCCTTACAATGTTATGTGGTGTTCTCCTCAGCTCCAACTCTATGACCACATTTCTGAAAGGTTTGTTCAATTAAAGGCGAGGAAAAGATGTGTTTTGAATACATGTTGGGACTAATGTAATACAACGCTTTAAATAATAGTTCAAATAGTTTGGTTACTTATACAATTATTAACAGAAAAATGAGTAATACTCACAGCAAATTTAATAAGTGAATCTTTTAAAATATACTACTGAGGCATACTCTTGTTGGCCAAGTATTCTCCAGTATATTTTAAAGATTTCATTTATTGTAATTTTTTTATTCTAATATATTAAGTGCGTATGGAGCTTTTCTTCTTATTTTATTAAAACATAAACCTTCTTTCTAATCTATTCATTTATATTGCTTGTTTTATTAACTATTATTCCATACTGTTTCCTACCGTTTTCAATTAAAGTAATATGTATATCGCCAGTTTTGTAAAAGACAGCTTTACTATTTGATATTATTTATATCAATATTAAATTTTCAAAAAATAATACGTAACATGATGAGTAACATAAAAATGCTCCATCGGGCACCATTACAACTTTACAACATTAGCACCAATATGTTACACACAAAATCGGCCGGAAATCTTTGAACGCAAAGTTATATTAAGTGATCCGTTATAATATTAATCGATTTTCATGTTTCACAGTATTGAATAGTTTGACTGTAAACGTCCGTATCTTTTAGTTTACATCTCATTTTCGTTCAAGATCATGATGATATACAGAAGTGCTTTATTGATATGTTTATCGCAAAACATTTGGTGCCAAGCTAAAATATTATCTAAGAGTCAGCTAATAAGTTTCTGTTTATTACCTATCAATTTGTTGTTATTAAAATTCTTCCCCGGGGACGACTGTTTATACAAAAAATCCGTGTTTCTTTTTAGAGGACTGTATTAAGCTGATAAGTAATATTACTTTTATGTCTGCTAAACGGTTTTACCTTACTTCGTGTAGAATAAAGTTGGGATCGGTTTAAAGTGACGTAGACAGTGTACTTACACCCTAGAACTGCTAGCAAGGATGATGAGTACTACCTGGAACCTATGACCAAGAGTTAACATTGTTTTTCAGTTTTCAACTTAAAAATGTTTTTCAATTAGTTATTTCTACAACCGTTTTTACAGTCTAGAAAATGCCTATATTGCAGATTCAAATTTTTTGAGTCAAAATAGTGAAGATTTATTTTTGAAGTTTTTTCTCTCTATTTTTGGTTGTTTAGTCGTTTGGTCTATTTCCCCTCTATAATTCGGATTTTAATTAATCTGATTGAAACTTACAGAAATATGTTAGAATTATTATTATTATTATTTCCCACTTCATCCATTAAATATGAAATCTGATATAGTTATGTTTCCAGGTTAACTATTAAACCGTTTATTACGTTGGCCTGTCAGCCATTACATTATATTCCCGAAGGAAATGTGAAACTTAGATCAGCCTATTTAGTTTTCTTATATTGTAATTATAGATACTACTAAATTCGAAAAGTTTTTCAACCCTAAATATTGTGCAATTCTATTTCAATAAAAGGCATAAAAGAGGCTAAATGTTGACCAAAGCTGTAAAGTTCAATTTAGAATCGACATTTTTGCAACACTGTTGTTTCTATTACAATTTAACCTTGTAGGCAACGCGCTAAATATTAATTATCTCGTGAAAATCTGTAATGTATCTTCATAATATTTTTTTTTCTGCTTGTCTATAACTGATATTTTGATATATTATGACTGCTACACAAAATGTATATATTTGATTAAGATTATTTTAATAATAATAAATACCTGATAGCAAACTATATCATTTGAAATAAAAGTATACAATTATACTATGTACAACTCTACGTTTTATATATACTTAATTGTAGTAGCTATTAATACATAAAAAGAAATTCAGATAATTTATAATAATTGTATAATTATAATAATAAAACATATATCTTAATTATGTTGTGTAAGCTTCTTTATTTAAAAGTTAAGACATAATTTGTCACAATACACATACTGTATATATATATATAAATAGTAAAAATAGGCTAACGTTTTTATTCTATTTTCAATTTTGATTGAAGTGAATATTTCGGTATTTATTTTACTTTACCCGAGAAGGTATTACCTATTTCATAAGGTAAAACGGTCTAGTTTCTTCAGTAGAGGTAAACCAGAAAAAACTGATTTAAATCTTGTTGACCATAAAAACACAAAACTCTCCAACATTCTTTTAAACCACAAAAGTAAGTTGATTATATAAAAATATAATCATAATTTACGATAACAATGTAATCTTTACATACACTTAGTCTAACCTATGGGTAAGGACTATGTGTTAACATTAAAAGGACAATAAGAAATTATGTTTAGTTTTTTCTCAAGAATACTTTGATTAATATCTGAAGATTACTGAGATGTAATATTTGTTTCTCTAATTGATTTTTTATTTTCTTTTTAAAATTATCATTATCAATATAATATTTTGTTTTCTGTAAAATGTTGTTTTTCTACACTATTATACTATTTATTTATACTATATTCATACATATAATACAGTTATACTCTTATCTAAGTTTACATTCTTATAGCAGGACTCCCAAGGTTGTCATAAAATACCGAGGGAGAAACTAGAGAAACTGAACCTTTTTTAATATTATATTCCAAAACAGTGTCACCAGTTTTGCTAGAATATATTATTCATAATAGTATAAGATAACTATTTTTGTCTTATTATTCAGTATATATATACTTGGTACCTGATGAGAGCTGAATAGCTCGAAACCGGTAGTGCTCTATCTCTCTGCTGTTTGTACAAGCTCTGCGCTTAGTGCTTACTTATTATTGTAACTATATATTGGTATTGTATAACTGTTTGTTATATTATTCCATTAAAAGTTCTGCACAGTCAATGATTCAGTTACTAAGAACAATTTAGCAACATATTTCAACAATATATTATCAATTATTTTGTTGCTTTGGATAGGTAGATTTTTTAGTCAGTTTTATTCAGTTTTGAATTTATATTATAAAAAAGCTTATCATCCTTTTTAATTGATAAATAGAAAAAAATAAAGAATGGATATAATTATGCAAAGTGTCATAGGATTTTATTATTAATGAATAACTCATTGTGAGAAATAAGAATGCATATATTATTTGCCTTAATTTCTAAACTATTATCTATGTCATTTGTATTGCCATTGAAACCGGATTACAAATATTTAAAATGTATACTAAATGTTGTAATATTATTGTAAAAATTGCAGCTTTATGTACAGAATTGTCCGGATTAGTCTTAATTTCAAACTAGGCGATATTAGACTTAATTATTTTCGTTTATGGTAAAATATCTGGAATTGGATATTTAAATCTGGAATATATAAATAAAAATATTTTAATAATATCGATTGAAATTGGGAACAAGAATACATGTGTTTTTTATTCGGGGTAGGTTGAATAATAATGTCATCACAGTTATAAATATATCTATATATTGAATTTATGGAAGATTTGTCAATTTGTGTTTATTTGGTTAATTGCACCTTGTCTTTAAAAATACGGGTAATTTTTACCCGTGTTTAAAATTTATTAAAATGGCATTTTTACGTCTTTATGTTTCATAATTTAATAATTTTGGCACGATTGTTTTGCCATTACTTGAAAAATTCTTAATTTTATCTGAAAAAACTCAAACCTGAGAACAACACTGTACGTACACATTAGTCAAAACCTTCCATTCACAAGGTTAGTGGGAGACACAGCTTGGAAATGATTTCACTGGATTCTAATAATAATAATATGATGCAATCGTTTTACAATAATTTTGATTGTTCTCACAGTATGATCACCAGATATATATTTGATGTATATAAAAAAATGTAGTTGCTGTAAATAATTTGTTTAAGTATTTTGTAGCCTTTTTTATACTATTATACTACGCATGATTGTAATTGATCTTGAACATATCTCCAGCATATCCGACTAAATTTCTGATTCAATAATTTCAGCCATTGATCTATGTCAAGTTGTGCCATACCAAATAGTTAAAAGCTTTTTTTTTAAATAATTATTTCGTACCTCTTTGGAAATCATTTTTTAACTTCGCAGTAAAATCTTTTCTCTTCATAATACACAAAACGTACCGCCGCATTTTTTTCACATATTTTATAAATGGATTATTATAAGCAACGTTTTATGCTTATATAATAATGTAGTAATTTTTTTTTGATAAAAAAGCTGGGCCATTTTTGCTTGAACTTGTCGGTCAACCTTTCATTTCGTGATTTATCTCAAGACTTCTCGGGTTTGACGTGCCACTTATTAAACGTCGAATTTTGTCACCGTCTGTCTCACCTATTTATGACAACTTTCTTCAGAATTCAGTGACGTTTTATGAGGTAGATTATAATATAAGGTTGCCGAATTTCACTGGAGACAGCATTGGGTCAATCAGTTTGCGCGGTAACCGTGGAAATAACAACTTACTTTTGCAAGACTGTTTTTTGTTGTGAATATAGCGCTTTTTATATCGATTAAATATATCCATGTTTTGGACTTTAGGTTATTTGCACCCTTTACCTTTGTTGAAAGTGGCAGGATTATTGGTGTTTGCTAGTCAGTGTGCTTATTTCATCATAAATAGCAATAACACGTATTAATGTTTACATTACTGGTGTAGGGAATGTGCCCCTTACAATTTCACCTTAAGGTAGAACTATGTATTTTGCATTTACTTTTATAAAGTAGATATTTAATTATATTGTAGGTATTTGTATTTGAGTTACCAAGAGGGATGCTTCAAATTAACCCACCGGAATTTGCTCGATTTCTGCTCAATATCTACTAAAGCTATTGTTCTGAAATGTTCAGTATCTGCCTAATTCTTAATGCACTGTCGACTCTATATTTTCTTGTGGAATATTACTAAAACTTGTCTTTTTAATGCATTTAAAAACGTTGATTGTAACGTTCATTGTTTAATTACATCCTTATATACTTTCTTTTAAATATTTGTTTCGCGCTTACTATCATGTTTATCTACATAGACTAGATATTGGTGGGTTACCAACGACTAAGTTAAGGGTTCCAAAGGCGTCTAGTACTGATAGACTTTAACTAATTATTTATAATGTAATCGGTATGAAAATGTATAAAAAAACCTTACATTAAAAATAAAATAATTAATTTTATTTTAAATTACATGTAGACTTTAATTTTATTAAATAGTATTTAAGTTTTATTAGATAGTATTCAATATCAATCAAATATTGTTTCAAAATTGACCTCGATAGATGTACATCAAGAAATATCATATTAATATATCGGATCGCTTGTACGATTAGCTTAAAATTAATGTATAGACCACACATACTGAATAATTTACTACATTTTAGCGAACACCTCAGACCAATTTACTAAATTTGAACCATGTCATTTAGTTAACACCGAAGTACATCCTTTATCAGCCAAACATTATCAAAACTCATTTTCTTGACAGCTGAAGACAGTAATAAATTTCACTGCACAAAGTAAGTAATAATATAAGAGGTTTATATTTTACCTTCAAACATAAGCCGCAAATATTTATCATAACTATGAAGCTATGCCTCCAAATATTAAAATGTCATACCAAGATTTTATACATCTATTTAAAATTCTCTTGCTATAAACAGGGTGCCTTATAATATACAGATTAGAACGCAATAACTTGCATATATATATATATATATATATATATAGATTACACGTAAATTAAAAGCTCCACCATTTAATCTACCCCTCACAACCCCACAGCGGTGATGTGGTCGGTCTCAATTTGAACGTCCTGGACCAGCTAGCTCGGCTCTTCCTCGTCCAGCCTACCGCCGCCGTTCCCTCGAGCAAGCTCCGCCATCCCCAGCTCCAGGACTTACCCGCCCCCCGTGATCTCCGCGACTTCATGACCGGTCTTGGGGAGCCGCCGCGCACCGAGGGGCCGCTCAATGTGGTTCCGCGCGAGGTTCGATTCGCGCCCCAGTTCCAGGAGGTGGGACGGCCACACCCCAACGAAGTGTTCTTCTTCAAGCCAATCGACCGGTGGAGTGTCCGCGAGGAGATCCGACGGACGGTGCCCCGCGGCGGGTTTGGAGTTCTGCCCGAGCGCTATCGGGTGGTGGGCGATGCGTTTGTGAAGAAACGCGAGAGGATGCGCGGTCGATATAAGACCCTGCGTCCGCCCAAACGTTGGGAGTGAGGGAGAGGATTTACACTGTTGACCGATCTACCGAGTATTTTATTGTAATATAATTACTAATTGTGTGAAAATATAAAATCATATTATGTATATTATATATTTCTTCTTTTTGGATCATAGCAATATAGTTTAAATTATATATATACATATACTTGCTACTATGGGGCAACATGGTTATCATGTAAACATAGAGGTGCATATAAATTGCTTCATTCAATGATCGAAAAGTACAGTACAAATCAAATCACATATTATTAATTGATAAAATTATCGGGATATTGATAAAATTCTCTCTAGATTTTGTTAATTAAAAAAATGATTTGCCACTATGTTAAATGTTCCGTTTTTCAATGGCAACATTGTACTAGATATATTTATTTATCTAGTATTATATTATCTATAAATATATTAAATAGGGAAGAGTCATGTGTTCTATGAAATAGAAGAACGTACAGTGTTGATCATTATCAAAAACAAAATGAATCATCAATTTTCTCATAAATTATGTTACGCAACTTATATTGTAGCTTTGTCGAGTTGGACGTATATGCAAACCCATTTAATAATGCGTTGTTAGAGCGGGGAATTCCCCCACGTCACCTTAGCAGTGCCAGGTAATGGGGGAGGAAAAGATGTGAAGTGGGGTTCAAATTGGAATTCCCCCCACTCTGAAAAAACTTATAGGCTGGTTTTCATTAAATTTTATCTTGTGAGATCCGATTTTCGTTACCAAATAAACATTAAAAATAAAGCCTTTTACAATCCAAACATAGACTACTATGTATTTTGTAAGATAGATACTTTAAAATTTTGTGTAAAAGGATTTGGTAGAATACATAAAGTATTTTCTAATCTATATGTAACAGCAGTGGGATAGTTCCGTAAAAGGCATAGAAAATTTGGATTATTTATAGAAGTTATTTCTGCACGTAGTTGTAGATTATTTGTTTTCGGAATTTTACTGATTGGAGAGAATGATTGGCAGGGTATGTATCAGTTGCATTTCTAAAAAGACTCCTATATATATGCTGTGACACATTTGACAATTGAAACTGTGATAACTGGCTCTCTAGGGAATCTCATATTTTTGTAGGATTCTTGACATTTCCACAAAGATAAACCTTACAAGGTTGCCCAGATGGTAAGTGCCTATTTCGACACCGATATATGTGGCTGAGAGTCAAAACAAGAAATGCCAGCCAAAGTGATCAATGGCCTAATGTTATCTCTGTATGAGAAAAACTTTTTAAAATTCCTGTCGATCATAGCTAAAGCATATTTAAGATACAATTCAGTATGTATAAACCTAAGTTGTATTCGTGAACAAAAAGCTGTAAACTCTAATTACTATTAAACGCAAAACATGTCGCATATTACTGGGACACATGTCATAAGCAATTAAATAGCAGTGTTTTCAGTATTATATGTGAACTAAATGTAATTTTTAACGATAAAAATGCTTTAAACATTTAGCTTATATAATAAATAATTTAAATATTTATACAAGGTGGAAATTATTAGTTACAAGTTATAATATTTTGAAATATATGTCAATGTTTTCTAAATAATTTCTATATACAGTAAATATATAAAATGATTTTTTGGTATACTATAGTTGTGCCAAATCAAAACTTTTTTTTTTCTATTGCAGGACTTCACAAATATATTATTTTACACTGCCTTAATTTTGTCTTAAAACCAAAATCTAATCAATCGGTTATTACAATTTTTCATCCAAAATAGTAATCTATTGCTAAGCTTTCTGAAACGATTCACGAAAAATATATGAACTACAATATTACAGTACGGTGACCTAAAATAACAGCATTTATTTTATTCAAATCAAAATATGCGATTGATAGATCTGCAAATACACCAGCTTTCTGTTAAGAGTGTTACAAAATTATTGTTAACATAAAAATTTTAACAATGTTGAATGTTTTGTAATCAATAACTACCCCTAAATTCTATTTAATAAATAATTAAAATTTCAACATTTTATAATGAAATGCTTTTGATAGTATAATAATCAAGTAATAAAAATAATATTAAATTGGAATAATTTGCTCTATGCTTTTTTATAACTTTGAAATCGTATAGGGGTTTTTTCGAAAGACCCCATGATTTATTGAAGGCATTGGTAGCATTTTTTGCGATAAAACTATATCAGAGATTATAGATAACATTACAAATCATATGAGTATCACAAAATCATATATGTATTTGGTTTATAGGGGCTCCTTAAATACTTTACAAATAAAGGTTACAAATAGGTTTTTTGAACTTTGATTTTGTACTTAACATTTTGTTCTTTGTCTACATAAAGCTAATGCTATTTCTATTTGAAGTTTCTTTTTGTTTTGCGTTATTTTTTAATCATGCAATAACTCAAGTAAGTAAAACAAAAATAAGTCCTTTTAAATATAATACAATTTCGAAAACCTCAATGGGCAGGGGAGAGGGCTGATCAAGAAAGGGGCCTAGGGAGCACGTGACCCCCTTATGATGTAAGACGCCTGAATAAAGGTGTCTACTGCTATGGTTTAATGAAAAAGTGCGCCTGTTGTTGTCTAAAAGGGGTTTTCGTTACGGGCGACTAACGGTGTTTGTTGTTCCTTCCACAGCAAAATATTACATCCGCCCATTTGAGAGGCCGGTGCGGTGGACACTATATATTGTATATTACCCCTATAAGGTAAATATAGAAGAATTTAAGAATCAATGTTTTCATATATATCAATTCTACGATATTTAATAATTTTGAGTAGATTCTTAGTTATAATTATTGGTAAAAGTTTTCTATCAAAATGCAATCTAATGGAAGTCCATTTGACCTCTTTATGTAGCATTACAAAAATTTATAATGTGTATAGTTATTAAATTAATAAGAAGTGCTTTTATCTTTTATTTAGCAAGCCAATTGCTTTTTACACTATTTATCACTAAAATAGTTTTAAACATTTAATATAACACTACTTTATGTCCTATATATTTCGAACACATTCAGCACAGATTTAAACTACATTGTATTATAATTTTAAATGTTGATTAATTATAATTATGTTAAAATTCATAATCCAACATTTGCAATTGTTTTTTTTAATTAAATAAACATGCATTAATAATATAAAAAATCAGTTTATATAATTAAATAAATACTATTAAACATTTTATACTTACTGCACATTAATTGTACAGTTTTATATAAATATTGATTAGGTAAACAAAAATTACCTTAATCGTAAGTGAACATTCGGACAAAAAATTAATTTATCAAGAAATGTGTTTCGACCATGGGTGTATATTTATACTCATTTGCAACTGTTCACATTGATTAGAGATCTCTTGAACCAACTGAGAATAGGCCGCCTTTGATGTCATTTCTCGTTCACCTGAGAAAGGCTTTCAAAATCTAATAACCAAAATACTTTTATCATCTTCTGTCATCCTATGAACAATGTACATAATTAAAAGTCCCTTGGGAAATTGTTATTTATACAATAAATGAAAATAAATTCTGTTTGACTTCAACTTCTATATAGAAAATAATTACATTGGAGTTTAATATAAAATATGGAAATTTATGAACACCGAAGGGCTAAATAGTTAGTAGTCTAGATCATTTAATGTTCTCCACAGTAAATTAAAAACTTCAATAAATTCAGATGTGTGATACAACTAGTTAATATGCGAAATGGATAAATAAAAGTAATCGATATTATGCACTAAAAATTGTTGAATTTTGAAACGATTTGATTTTTAAGTATATATTGTTAAGATTGTTGTATAATTTTTTAACGGTTTTTAAACTTCATTGCCAATATTATAAATATACATTTATACTTATTAATTAAACAAGCACTTAATTGATAACATTGTACTATAGATTGTAATATGTATTATTATATATTATATCTATATCGTATAATACTTTCTGTATATAAAACTTTACTTCTGTACCGATTCGCATTATGTACATTACTTAGTTAATATTTAATAAACAATTATTAATAATATATTAGTACAGAGCGTGGTCTATTTATATTTCATAATTAGAAATGCACTAACATTACGAATTGTTAAAATAAATAACAATTTGCACCACCTATATTATTTTTTGCTATAATTCATTTGGTGAATTAAATAATTTTTTAAATTTTAAAATGATCTACAAATTTGTATACTTAAGGAAATATAATTAAGAAAACGTTAGAATTACTCTAAACTAATAATGTGACCAATGGCGGCAACTATTTATTTAGAATGACTAAATGATATTAAAAAACGTATAGACTTTGTTCCACATAGTTATTAATGATGGCTATATTTGTTGGTGCCATTCACTTCGTCTTCCGATATCATAATTGTATTGAATAAATTAATGCGACGATTGCCTCACTTTCCATATTATATCGGGTAGGTTACATGAGGTGTATTTCCTTTTCTGCTTTTTATCTGTATACATAGGTAAGTATCTGTATCGTATACCATATATAGAGCTGAACATAATTTATGTATGATGATCCTTTAATTCCTTAATTTGTAAATGTCTGTAATTGTTGAGGTTAAATTGATATCAATAAGTGAAAAACAAATAAATTCAAAGAAAAGGCAAAACAACCCGAATAAAATATAAGTACATTTTCAAACAATGGTAATAAACGCATGTGTGTTTATAATATGCATCTTGTTAAATCTTATTAAATTTAGGAAACGAAATTTTATTGAATCCAATTAAAAGGTATGTATCAAGGAGTACCTATAGCTTTAAAGATGACATGTTGAATTTAATTAAATTAAATTGAAATATTATAATTTTATAAAAATTATACAAATAGATTAAAAGATCTGAATGTGTGATAAATAATTTGAAGTTCACAACCTTTAAATAAAATTTAGTAAAGAGTAGTGATCTGAGAATAAAAAAAAAGATAAATTAGCGATCTCTATTAAAGATTTGCCATAATAAAAGACAGATAATGTAAGTATAGTCAGTATAATATATTTTAAATGTTGTTCTTGATTATTATATTTTCTTTATTTTTCACTATTTCAAAAAATTGTCTTCTTAGTTTTACTTTTGTTAAAAATATTTAATTTAAGCTTAAATAAAATGCAACTACTAATATACTAAACTAAACTACAATACTAAACTATACTTCAACTTATAAACACATACATGATGCGATCGAGTAATCACAAGGTGATCATGAAATTGTTAGGGTGACAATAGGATTGTTTACGGATTTAGTAATCATGCAGAAAAGAGGTAATATCGTGAATATATTGTATAATACATTAATTTTATGATTTTTAAAATTTGAGTAACCAAAAAATTTGAGATTATTAAAAAAAAATTATTGAATAAAGAATAAATTTGGAATATAAACATTTCGAAAGTCATGCGACACGAAATTAAGTCTAGTAATGAATAGCATATGTGCTTATTCACTGATTGGCATTACGTATTTCAAGATATATTTCTCCATGGAAAATTTCTAAGAATGTGTTGATTTGAAATTTATACTTTTGATTAAATTAATTATATATTTTAGAAAACGATCGGACCTCAAGAATTATTTTGAAATTCATATATTTTTGCCACAAAACATTAATTTAATAAAATGTCATATTTTGTGGAAATCAGTATTTTACAAATAGTTCTACTTAGATGCTTAACGTGTAGAACAGTGTAGATCTGTACACTGAGATGGTATAAATGGTATATTTTATTGTATTTATATATACATACAATATATATATGTAACATGTTTTTATAATTACGAAAAAATAAAATTTCGTTATAAAATTCATATATTTCACAATATTATAGCATTATTTATCAAAATATCACTGTAATAACTATTCATAATCAATCCTCTTCAATACTAAGTTATATGATTTGCACTTTAATAATGGATTGAACAGTTAGTAAATAATTTTAAAATTAATATGTGTTTTTCTTCAATATTAATTAATAACAAAAATAAAACAGAACTCTGTTAAAAGAAGCACTAACATTTCACGAAAAATGGGTATAGTATGTTTAACCGTTGTTTATTTTAATTTTACTATTAGTTAATAAAAAAGAACATATTTAGAGCTATTAAATGGTATTTTTGTATTCAAAACTGAATTAAATATAAATAAAAGTCAATGGTTTTATAATAATTATTTAATTATTAAATTTAAAAAAATAAAAATCGTACAACTATATTATATTAGCATATCAACAATTTATCAAATTAAATATTTAAAAATATGTCTATATTTCACATTTTTATTTAAATTGAAAAATATTAAAATTTTATTGAAAATATAGGTGACCGATTTACAAAATAATTAAGAGATTCTCTTTGTATATTGACCCCATATTTAACTTAATAAAATAACATTCTGACCCGCCTATAAATTATTCAGAAAGGCAATATCCTCTTTGTACAATAGGTAGTTGAAGACAAACCAAAAGCAAAGCATCAATGTTTAAAGGCTAGTCAAGATCAAAAAAATGTATGAGATTGAATTAAAAAAAACTTGGTAGGCAGCATGCTACTTGGTAATAAATGAGAATTAGCAAACTCTAACTCAAATTTATGTTAACGCGGTACGCAAGCTATATTACTTCCTATCTGTGAGGTTTTAGGGATGGCAGTGTTACTATCAAATTGCATTTTAATTTAAATTTAACGTACGTATGCATGCATCCTTTCTACAGACAGTAATACTTATATGCTTCACACTTCTGTTTCGTATCATTTTTTAAGTTATCAAAATAAATATTAACCATTCAAACAATATAACATTAATAATTTTTTTCAAATAAAAAAAATACTCATAATATATTTATTCATAATTTTCACAATTTTTTTATGTTTTATATATTATGTAAAAGCATATCTTTTCAAAATTGTATCAAACGAGTATTAAATCAATTTTTTAACTTATTTTAAATTAATCATATAATTTAATATTCTTACAAAATGTATCTATATCTATTTTCCATATATTTAACCAAAACACAATGTTAGCTTGATATATTCAGTTCAATGCCTCAATACAAGTAGCAAAATGCCTATGGTAGATAGCATATCAATATAGACACACAACCATGGTAGATAGCATATCAATATAGACACACAACCATGGTAGATAGCATATCAATATAGACACACAATCATGGTAGATAGCATATCAATATAGACACATAATCATGGTAGATAGCATATCAATATAGACACACACTCATGGTAGATAGCATATCAATATAGACACAATCATGGTAGATAGCATATCAATATAGACACACAATCATGGTAGATAGCATATCAATATAGACACAAGATCATGGTAGATAGCATATCAATATAGACACACAATCATGGTAGATAGCATATCAATATAGACACACACTCATGGTAGATAGCATATCAATATACAATACATGTAGACTCAAGATCAGTATATATGTTTCAATTTATTACATATATATAACTCTATCTTTTAAAAATCTCTATCATTACATCGAAACAATAATTAAATACTTTTAATACCATTATTTTTCATTTTATTAAGTTTTTATTTAATTTTTTTATTTCACATTAATATATAATTCAAGTCATGGAAACTATTCAATATACACCGCGATTTACCACAAAATGACGGCTCTTAAAACTTGATGTTATGCATGTTTAACACAATTATGTTTGATTGTTACTTATACTTCATATGTACGTGTCATGTAAGTGTCACACATATTTATTAAAAAATAATATTTTCTTTTTAAAATTTTTATGTAGAATCATTTTTAAATATTAAACAAATATATTTTTATGCGCTATTGATTTTAATAATTAATTTAATTTAATCAATTTGTCAGATTACAGCCAGCTTTACAGATCAGCTGGCATTATAAGAATGTGTTCGAATCAATTTTACAATGTCTGGATGCGCATTAATTTATTCTAAACAGAACGAATATTTTAAAATATATTTTTAAAATTTAATGTCAATTATAGAATTTTTATTCGAAGTATCTAGGTACATAAATATCAGACTTAAGTATATCGGTATAATATTCGGGATAATTTGGTTTGCGTTTTCGTCTGATCTTTGCAGTGCTCTTAGCTTTCATCATTTTTGAACAATTTTCATTGTTCTTTTAAAAGAATGTAAAAACTGTATAGCTTTTTATCAAGTATAGAGTTGAATTGGTACATTGAAACCTTTTAAACCAAATAAACATTATCTTTTTCATTACTAGAATACCCACCAAATACGATAAAATATTACAAAAATATTAAAGAACATTAAATATATTTTATATAAAAAAGTATTACTAAGTAATTTTTGCTATTTTCACTAATAACATCTAGTTTTGTAGATTACTCGTATTAAGAAGTTTTCAGAAAAGATAATGATATTATTTATTCTGAAACGTTTATATTTAATTAAAGTTATATATGTATATCAAGGAGTAAACTCTTAGAGCATGTAGGTTACATATTCGTTTTTTTTAAAAACAGCCTAAGAAAACTTTTCAGCATATCTACTACTTTCATATTTTAATATCATAAATTTGAGCAAAAAGAAAAATAATATTATTTATCTGTAAAAATAAACATCAGACATCAAACAATAAAACAAATACTATTTATTGATAAATGATTTTATATAAACAATATTTGTGGACGTGAATCGTTCTCAGTTAATTTAAAAAATATTAATAAAATATTATTTCAGCTTCATACGTCGGGGCATCTATTTAATTTTTTTGTTAATATAATAAATATTTTTTAATTAAATATTATTTGATTTAAACTAATTTTAGTTCGTTTAGTTTATCTGTAACCGAATTATCTAAACAACAACGTTGGATATTTTTTATTAATCCCTAAACTAAGCCCAGTGATCAGGGAGGGAGTCAATTTGACGTCATACATTCCATTGAACATGTGACCGATTTTTGTTAAATTTTCTATAGCTGCATACAAAATCCTTCATGTTTTTAAAAAAAAATATTTCAGGCGCTTTTGATTCAAAAGTTGTTAAAACATTTTGCTCATTTTTGGAATATATCGAAATAAATATATAAATAATTATAATTATAAATAAATAATATTTCTGTATTTTAAAAAACTTTAAAAAATATTAAATCGTTAAATTAAATGTGTTAAATTTTCATATAATCCACAGAGATATTAAACAGTTATTTTTGTAATTGCATATTATAAACTTAAAGATTTTGAATTTTGTCGCTGAACATTTTCAAAAATGTAATCATATTTCAAGGTGTCTATTATTAATGCACATTTATAAGCTACGAATAATTTTAAAATGTGTCTCGTTTATATATTGTAAGTTTTATTTTTTATAGTTTTATTAAGTTTTATTCCATTCAATCTCATATTACATCTGTCCGTAGAGGATTATAATTTTGATCACAGCTATAAGCAGAGTATTTACTAATCACACAAGGCCTAGGGCTTAAAACAGTGACTATTCTTAACATAGTTATATAAGGTATTACAGAAACACTTACTGAAAAAAGTTTCTTAGGATATTAGCAGAGATTTCTCCATATTAACTTTTATGAGAAAATTAATATTATACATAACTGCTGAATAGAACTTAACCGTAATATAGAGCATTTATTTTAGAGCTATCAATAGTTTTAATATCTTCAATATTTTATTAATTAATTTATTACTTTGTTACAACTTTATGTTACAATTGTAACTTTAAATTAACCTTTTAGACTAGAGATGTTAGAATAAAAATCGGGAAAATTCAATAGAAAAATTATATATATGTATATATTGTGAAATAATAATCAATGACATGTATTGAATAAAACCACTAATGTAAAAGTTAAATATAAGTTTTAAAATAAAAAAACAACATTAAAAATTAATAAAAAATTTCGGAAATTTTCGTTTTAATTTACATTTATACTATAGTATATAATAGTTATACGCGGTGAACATTTCATAGAAATTGTTTCTATTTAAACAACAATTTAAAAATATATATTATGCTAACCCTAACAAAGCTATCCACATTATTAAATAAGTTTAATATATTCATAACTAAATATTTAACAAACGTTATTTAATAAAATGACCACATTATCCTCTAACATTTTTTAGTATCAGTATCAAGGAATGGCCAAACAAATATAAAATTGACAATTCGGTATATTAACAACAGTAACACTATAAATATAGTTATAAATCTGTTTCATAAATTAATAATCAAACAATGTTAGTACATTAATTAATGTTCAGATACAAATAATAATTGGCCAAATAAGAAATTATAAACTCAACAGCCAACTCAAGCAGGTGAGTTTTTGTACTTAATCAAACAGGAATTCGAATTCGCAATCTCCAAGTTTTTTGGTGCATCCACACACCAATGGATCCCGTTTAATTAATATATTTGTTAAGTGAATTGCAATTATCTTTGGAACATATATCGGTTTGATTTAGAATAATATACGAACGATATGTTCAACGGCGCTCTGACATTTTATTAAAAAATGGTTATTTAATGCCATATCATTGATCTCTAATTATTTTGGAAATGTCTATCAAGATACCCAATTATGCTATACAGTAACAGTTTATGGCAGAACTATGTTAAGGTAAACTCTATTACTTTCAACCATATATATAATGTAATTGATAAACACGGACATTTTATATTATTCACGTATGGATAGTAGAACAGCCAAATGGGTGAAGGGAAGGGGGTGGAGGGCTAAGGTAAAAATACACATATTTTTCAACATCTGTAGTGCAAAAATTCACATACATGTATACGAAGCTGAAATTTTCAAAAGTGAATTAATTTTGAATTGTAACTATTTTTGGCCAATTTATAGAAAATTTTGTCGCGTGGTTGGACTAGATTTTTGACGTTATAATTTGACAAATTATTTCCAAATTCACGTTCAAAACACATTTTTTCATGATTTGAGATATTTTTGTGGCCATTTCAAAATCGATTGTGCTTATGAACATAAAATTACAGTTACAATTCATATTGCAAAATGTTGGTGTAATTTCTTAAAATTTTGTTATTGCTTACATTTAAACCTTCCATAAAAATTTTAAAAAGTTTAAATGCAGAAAATTGTTATCGATTTGTTCTAAACCCAAAAATAAGTAGCATTTTATATATAGCGACTTATTATCCACTAGTCAAAGAGGTTACATCATCAACTATAATTGGGAATTTTCAACAACACTCACAGCGGTAGATTTCATGAATATTTGAATTTAGTTTAGTTAACTTATAAAATACATTTTTTGTTTTTCTGAACACTACGGCTGGCTCTCCTCAGTAATGTAACAATGTAAAGTCAATGAGTCATATTTCCGCATGTCATTCATTTTGGACGGAAGACTGAATTATATATCTCTTTCTGTTATCTCATTCTGCTGACACTGTTGAATCACAACAGATTGAAATAAGATTCTTTTCATTCTCCGCTAAAATCATGGTTAATGAAAGTTTCCTCACAATTGGAATTAAAATATAACTCTATTCTATACCTCTTTTGTTATTAAATATTTTACTTTTTAAAATTACTACCATTTGATTTTTCTCACTGGGTAACCTTAATACGGCAGCGCTAGTATATTCCCGGCTAAAACAATAAAAAAAACTAAATAAATACACTCTCTTGAATAAAAAACCCCAAGAGCAGATTCAGCGTGTACATACTGTATAATGGCTTTATTACCATTTTATGTTTAATGGCCTTCTCTTACAATGATAATGTTCCGCAAGACTCATAACATTGAAATTTAGTATATATGTAATGGTTGTTTATTTAGAGATATTATTGGTATGAAAATTTACATAATTTCATATTATTTTTAGGTAAAAACTTGAATTTTTATATTTAAGAACAAAGTACGAATAATATCACATTATCATGCATATAATAAAAAAAAAAATAATATTATTCATGTGAGAAATCATTAACCCATTTACCGCCGACCCTAGAATTATTTGACATACGTTTTTGAAAATTGGTATATTTGTAAGTAAATCATA
>JAUZND010046912.1:0-20097 GCA_034780555.1 Coelogynopora nodosa | reverse complement strand
AGAAGATCAACATGGGGGGGGGGGGGAAATGATTTTTGTGAGTGTTTTAGGCTTACTGAAGATTAATTTTTGATTAATACTATCAGCCATCATCTCCTACATGATACACATAGAAAGTATGCACTGACACCAAGGCAGCAAACCCTAATTGCCCTATTTTTTGCTTATGGGGGTTCACTTCATATTATTGGAGATGCTCATTGTGTCTGAAAGCCAGAGTGACAGACACAATCAATGCCAACATATTTCCTGATAACTACAATCAACTGTCCTCAATATCCTGCAGAGTTGCTGTCTTTACCTCAGCAGTTTAGACAAACAAGCAATTCCAACATGCCCTATGTATGTGGGTAAATTAATAGGACTCACATCGAACCAACTGACAATGAGGCTCAATTTATCAACTGTCATGATGAGCATTCTCTCAATGTAATGATTGTCTGTGGCCCAAACCTAAAGATCTTCTATTGTTCTTCTAGATGACCAGGCAGTGTTCATACAACTGGAGACCATTCCCTAATGCAATTCTGCTTGGGGATTCAGCTTATCCTTTATCAGACTGGCTGATTACTCCAATAGCCCATCCTCAAAACATATACTGAGGAATCATATATAATGTTCATCACAATGAAGACCTTACCTTGAATAATTTATATGTATAGTACTATTATTTATATTATATTTAAATATGTCTTTTTATTTATAGTGTTTCAACTTTGATTTATAATTGAATTATATGACAGATTGCTACTATTATTTTTATTGACATTATTTTTTATTTAAAAGACTATCTTGGGAATGCAGTAATTATATTTTTTAATTAATTATACTGTATTTGGGAATATCTTTATGAGCTTAATAACATTTTAAAAAGTAATATGAATTGTGCAATGTTTTTTAAAATATAATTTCATAAAAATATGTTTTATTACATTATTTATTTCAATTCCTACTATAAGCATCTAAATAGGGTTTTATTGATCAATAATAAATTATGTATTAAAGTATGTCTAATAACAAAATTATTTATGATTTTTTGTTTTCAAATATCATGACCATACTTTAAATTTATTTGTAATATTTTAAGTTTATTAATTTAAGTATTTTTATTAATAATAAATTAATCTGTTTTTTTTAAAATTTAATTTATAGGAATTTAAATTGGGTGTTAATGATCAATTATAAATGATGTGTTAATGTATGTCTAATAATTAAAATTAGTTATTAAAGTAATTGGATCTATAATTTTATTGTCTATAAATCAGAATGTTACAATCATTCTTGAAATATAATTGTAATGTATGGATTGTTTATTTGATGTTGAACATTTTATGAATAAAATTTACAGTTTTTTAAATATAAAGATTTTCATGCTATTTATATAGATATTTTTTCATTTTTAGTTTAATCTATTGAGCATAACTTTATTGAAATAAACAATTGTTTAAAAAATAAACAGTAAAATACTTTATTCATTTATATAAAACATTTTATAGAAAATTGTTTAAAAATATTGACCTATAATATCAAAATGTAATTATTTTCTACTCTAAGTAATTTAATTGTATATAGCCTATAACTTTATTGAATATTAGTAATTAAATGTTAATTAACAAAATTAAGCAATTGTTAGTATGTTCATTTGTGCATATTACAATATTTGGTTTACATAGCACAATTGAATCCCCAAAATTTAACAATAAAATGCTATTATGTAGAATGAAATTATTTGATATACACCCCCTGTCATTAATAATGCCATCCCTATTTTTTATTTAGTTATTAATTTTTTAAAATTTTTATTGTCCTAATATTTAATTAAATTAAATGAGACTTATGTCTTGTATCAATCATCAAGTGGTGGCCCTGAAAAGGGCCGTTTTGGCGTTCTCAAAAAAGGGAATTGGGAAAAAACGACTCAATAGCCAATAGAGCCACCTCTACTTCTAGCTGTGCAATCACTTCTTCAAGTCTTTGAGGCATTGAATCAATGATGTTGTTCATCAGATCTTGAGGAATGTCATCCCATACTCGCTGAGTGGCAGCCCAAAGACCATGAAGACCTTCAACAACCATGCCATCAATTTCCTGTTGGACGTGAGACCATGGATTCTCAATTGGATTGAGGTCAGGAGATTGCGGGGACCAAGGAATGGTATTGACATTGTTCATTTGCAAAAAGTTTGTTGTTAGTCTTGCAGAGTGACAAGTCGCATTGTCTTGTTTGAAAATTTAGATAATTGCCAGGTTGAGGTAAGACCAGAGCAAAGCGAAGTCATTTAGGGGTATGCAACTATTGCCATGATACAGTTATTACATGTCTCAGTTAAAAATGTGCATGACCAAAGTTGAGAAATCCAACAAATTGCATAATATGGTTCACTATGTGACTAAAATTGATTAATTACACATAAGTATAAGCACATGGTTGAAGTTGAAAATATAAAAAATATAATGAACAAAACATATTATAAGAATATAGTCAGGTTGATTAATACAAGATATATGTAATATTTAAATGAAGTTCACAAATTATATATATTATGACAACAAAAATAAAATAAGTTAAAAAACTAAAAAAACTATAAAAAATAGGGGGCGGCGTTATTAATGACTGGGGGTGTATATAAGCAAATAAAAAATAAATATTTTAAAAATTAATTATATTATTGCAAGTAAGGTCATTATTTATAAAATTCTCACAAGCAAACTATATTATTTGGTTTGTCTAACACATTTTATTCACAAAAAATAAACAATAAAATGCTATTAAATAGTCATGGGATAAAATAGTCCAACTTATACCAACACATGAAAAAGCTTATAATCAATCAAAATGTGGTGGTCATGAGTAGGGCCATTATCACATTCTCAAGAACAAGGGGTGGCCCTGAGGAGGGCCATTATCATGTTTTCAAGGACAAGGGGTGGTGTTAAAAAGTACTATTATTGCATTCTCAATGGGTGACATTAACTTTTCAAACAATATATCTTCATTCTTTCGCACTGAATTGACAAGGGCATCTTCTCTTCATGCTGAGCTCTTCTCTTTCCAGACAAATTATCTATGTAGAACGTGGTTACTTAGAAGTGAAAACAAAAACTGTGAAAACAACCATTACAAACACATTTTTTATTAATTAATTTTATTTGTATTTCAATTTATTTATTTTATATAATTATTTAACTGCAATTCAAATGCACACTTATAATTTTGGAAAAAATATAGAGTAACTTTACTTAAAATTATCAGTCTGGTAATATTTTGTCAAACAATTATTTTAACTGATAATAATGGAAACTAATATTTTTACACTGATAATTATCAGCCTGATAGTTTTTATAAAACAGGCTCCAGTGCTAAGTCACAGTTATTATATATTTCTACTTTAGTTATCTGTCTAGTTCCTCATTACAACACATGTAGGTATGTATTATTTGGCTACAGTAAATGAGCAGTGCTCTTCAGGATACTGTAATGGAACAGTTTGCATTACATCAAATTAAAGATTTGTCAGGGTGTTTTAATGATGATGACCAGGTTGATGTTCAGTGGCACAAAATCATGACTTCACACCCACAGTTTAAGACCCTCGCTCATGTGATGCATGTAATTGTGACAATCCCTCACTCAAATGCTGCTTGTGACAGAATCTTTTTTAGAGTCCGGAAAAACAGCACCAAACGGAGGCCGCCAATGGGTTCAGAAAGTCCAGAAGCAAGGAAATATAATTGTTGTGAAGTTGAAGCCAGGAAAACTAATTGATTCTAATTGACAATTTTCTGCAGCTATTAAAGGGTGCTTATTATAATTATCTAAAAGACGAACTTTACCATAATTGTTTTCATATATGTATTAAATAAAGACATGCATTAAAAAGCATTTGAATATTTTTATGGAATTTTTTAAATGATTTGTTTTGTATTAAATTTCATTTTTTTATTCAATTAGGAAAACTACAGGAAAATAACCAGATATGCTATATATTGACCAATACATGCTATAACTTTTGTTCAATGCAACCAGTTAACTTGATTCTTTTTGCATCTGATTCTAGATCACAAAATCTATATTTGTTAATGTATTTTTTATAATTATACTACTTATACAAATAAGCTATAAGTAGTACAAATACTATTTGAGTAATATTTTAAATTGCTGGTTATTTTAATAAATAATTTTATTATTCAAGTTAAATGGATATCATTTACAATAAAAAAAAATTTCGATTGATGTTGCAAGTTTTAGCTACTAATATCATTGGCAAATATGATAACCTAGGGGGGTATAAAATAGATCAATAAGAACACAATTTTTTCAAAATTATTATATATGTTATATTTTTTAGTTAGATAAAAGTATTTTATTCATTATGAAAAAAAGTGAGGGTCATAGGTTTTTAAAAGTGCAAAAACTTTAAAAAAAAATGGCATAACCCCCATAAAAGAATGTTGTAGATTGATAATAATAATATTTAAGTTCATTTTTGCCTAAATACTTGTTTGCACTGACACTTGTTTCTTATTTACATTATGCATATATATATCAAATGAACTATTTAAAATTGTTTATTTTAACAGGTGGAAATGACAACAAACCAAGTCTTTCAAAAATATGAAAAGTTAGAAAAAATTGGTGAAGGTTAGTGTTGCATATTAATTAGTTTGAAATATCATTCTTATGGTTTACTATATTTTATGAAGCATCTTTTTAATATATTTTGATTATTGTCATATTAAATTTCAGGAATATATTTATGATAACATGAAATTACAAAACTAATTTAAACATGCATTTCATTGTATATTAAAAAAAGTAATACACACCAACCATTGATTGTAATATATCTAGTATTTAAATAATTATTTATTCATGTTATAGTTATTTATATTATTATATGATTTTTTTATGAGGTAAATTAAACTTTTTAATAAAAATAACTTAGCTTACTCATTCTTAAGTTAAGACTGGTTGGTAATAAAGTCATTAATAAACATGATTTCTCTCTGCATGTTATCTTATTTTGTATCCACTTTCTAAATTATAAACTTATAAATCCCATTCTACAATGTAGTCAGATTTATCAAAGTGAGTAGAAGCAGATTTGTTGTGTTTTTATCTAGTTTTTACTCTCATTTTGATTTAGAATAATGGTCTTGGGATTTATTTAGTATGGTGTAAGACGATTTTGTACTTTTCCTGCATACCCCAATATCTATTTTCTACATAGTAATATGTATTTTATATTTGTTGAACAGAATTCTTTTTTATGTTATATATAATTCTTCGTTTTTTTATTGTTAATGTTTTGTCAATCTGACCACATTGTAGAAAGGGATTTAATGATAAGTATTGTAATTATTCCAAATTAATTAATTTTTTAGGGAGGAAGATTTAAAATCACAATACCACATAAAGCAATAGAAAATAAAAAAAACTAGTATATGACGTTATCGCCAGCCGTTCTCAGCTTTAAAAGGAGATATATTTAATGTATATTTGAAAGTTGTTTATCAACATAGTTTTTGTACGATTATAAATAACTTTATAAAAAAACATATTTGTGAAAGTTGGACCACTTAAAAGAAACTTTCCTTTTTAATTAATAATATTAAAAACAGACTTACTATATTTATCATAATAATATAGTACAAGATAAGTGTTAAATTAACATACCAATCTTTAGTTCGTTTTTTCTTACATTTTCTTGAACTTTTTTTAATATTAAATTTATTGAAAATTAACATTAATTTCTACATTTAAAGAAATTTGTCATGTTTATTTCCCGTCAGGAACATATGGAACTGTATTCAAAGCTAAAAATCGTGAAAATTGTGAAGTGGTTGCCCTAAAAAGGGTTCGTCTTGATGAAGATGATGAAGGTGTGCCGAGCTCAGCTTTACGAGAAATCTGTCTTTTGAAAGAACTTAAGCATAAAAATATTGTTCGGTGAGTTTATTAATAAAAAATGTAAGATATATACGTTTTAAACATTATTTTATTATTAATTTTGTAATCTAAAAAGGTGTCAACTTTTCACAACTTTATAAGTGTTTATAAAGTGTGGGATTTCGCATGATGCTGACTCATGTGTCACTTTTTCAAGCTTGAATTCTTTATTGTGCAATCAGTTAGGATAACGGACAACCAAAAATATAATAACTTTCTAAAATAATGTTTTGTCATCTGACTTACCTCCGCTATAGAGCCGCTTATTAAGACCAACGAAATCGGACAAATAGTTGCATTTAATGATGCTTGTGGGTTCGGATGAGGATTTACCCGTTATATTAAAATCTGTGTTTGGGACCACTGGGCTGAAAAAATAATTACCTATGATGATCTAAAATTTGTCATATTATAAAAATGTGCAAGCATGTTGATATTTATTTTATCGTAAAAATATTATATGACGACCTGTGTATGTTATAATTATAAATGTAATACATAGGCTATGCCTATTTTAAATGGATGAACCAAATCAATGTTTCTCCTAAATATTTACTTAATTTTATTTATTCTCTCGACTATCTTGTCGAACATTTTAATAACTGCCGATCAGGGCTATCTATAGATAGATATCTATATATATCTATAGATAGCCATGCTGCCGATACAGTATTATTTTCATACAACATTATATTTCATAATATTAATTAGATTGTTTTGCAACAATGTTATAAACATTAATTTAATACCAAAAGTGTCAATTTTGTGTAACAATATAGAAATTTGTCTGAGTGAAATGTATGTACCATATTAAATTTATCAAGTTTTATAAGCTTTGTTGCGTTGACATTTTATTATTAAATTGAAAACTATTTTTTTATTTTGGAAAATATAAAGCCAAAAAATCCAACAAAATCAAACTTTAACTTTTTAAACTTCTCAATAGGTTGTCCATTATATGAATCTTATTTTCTATCTTATTATCATATATTAGTGATTTGTTGTTTTACTTCGAAGCATTACCAATTGACTCAACTTATATAAGGTCATGATGATTTTGTGTGCTTATATCTGACGACCAATATTGAGATCATGCCACTAAACACCACAATGCAAATTTCGTGGGTTTTACAAAGTATTTAATTATTGACATACGGATAAAAACATTATTTGATGGTTCTTGTAAAAATTAAGAATTCAATCCCAATGTTTTTAATGGAAAGTTTTGAAAGGCTGCAATTGGTATCTCCAAGGTTTATTTTCACATTATATCCCTTGTTTCGGAAGTCGCTTTTTATTTCAATGGAATTTGAATACAAGTCATGGAATAACACAACATTTTTTTTCTATTGAACAGTTCTATACTATAGACAAAATACCAAAGCATCTAATTCGTAGTATCTGGAATATTTATATTTGGCAGTTTGAGGGATAGAAAAAGTTAACCTTCTATAAAAATGTTTTCAGATGTAAAAAAACTACTGTGACCTTGTCACCTTTTTCAGAATTTTTTTTACCCCAAAACTAAACATATAAGCGTTCAGTGATAAAATCATCTAGAATACCTCTGTGATATATTATACTTTTCATGACCTATTATATTGTACACAACACTACAAAGTACGACATGTGAACGTGTAGCGCTTATTTATCACCATACAAAACACGATTTTTGTAATTCATTAGCATCTTGTTTTTCATATTTAGGATAAAATATTAGATTCCTGAAGAGTAAGTATTTTATAAAATACATACTGTCATTAATATATTTTTAATCGTTGTCAACCTGTTACTTCTATTACAGAACATCGCACTTATTTTTTTTCAGGTTGCACGATGTTCTTCTGAGCGATAAGAGATTGACCTTAGTGTTTGAGTATTGTGATCAAGATTTGAAGAAATACTTCGACAGTTGCAACGGAGAAATAGACCAGAATGTAGTTAGAGTAAGTCGTATTCGACGTAATGTTATTTATTTTGATTAATAAATAGATTATTTAAATATACTGCTATGCCCTTTTTATCATACAATTTCCTTGAAAACAACTTTCAGATGTGTTACTCGTGCATAAAAAACTGCATTGATTCCTTGTTACTGACCATATTTTAATACACAATCTGTGTCATTATCCATAATTGTCTGTATAGACCAGGTTTTTTTATAGAGGTTGCCCCAGATTACTTAATAATAATTTGTCAGTTTTTCTAGAATTGTGTTACTGTCAAATCAATAGTTGCGTTGTGTTTTTGTGAATAAAATATCACTATTAATGCTATAAAGCGATTCTTAGGAGACTTCATTTTACTAAATTACAATTAATAAGATTTTAATACTAAAGCATTTCTTTTTATACATAAACAGCACTGTTTTTATATTTGTATTTCTGTATATTTCCTTAATATTTTTTAAAATATCCTGCCTGTACTTGTCTTGATTATTTTGTACATTATCCACTTAAAAACGTTGGCTATTTCTCCACGGCTACTTTCTGCTTAGACTCTACATAAAAACATCGACTTAGTTTATTGGACTTATTTATCCACTTAGTTTATTAGACTACTTTAAGTGATGAGCTGAATAGTTCTGTCGTGCCTTCCCACCGCCTCCAGTCCTTCATGTACCAACTCCTGCGGGGTCTGCAGTTCTGCCACAATCACAATGTACTCCACCGAGACCTGAAGCCGCAGAACCTGCTCATCAACAATACTGGCGAGCTCAAGCTGGCTGATTTCGGGCTTGCGCGTGCTTTTGGCATCCCTGTCAGACAGTATTCGGCTGAGGTAGGGCTATTTACTATCTACTGTCAACGCTTATAGAACATGGATAATAATTGTTCATTGTATGATCTCAAATAAGATGAATTATTTTTTAAAGTGTTAAATATAACCTGACACATTGAATTCTGTAGGAAAAATGCTGTCGATAGTTTTTTTTAAAGATTTTTATCAATTGTGTATCATATCTATAAAGAATTTTTTGTTTCATTTCTACTAGTGAAATTATTGACATAACTTAAATTGAAACTTTCTACTTTTGACCACAGAAGTGTACAATATTTATATGGAAATATTGACTATAATATTACTAATATAATTATGGCAAAATTAGTGTCCAAAAATTATTATTTTAATAAAATGACACAGCTGAAAAGATATGTGTAAATAAATAAGGTTTTATTACTCAAGCACAAGACAGGTCATATTGTAAATAAGATTGCGTGATGAGGGGCTTATAAATCTTTCTAAATAAAAAAACCCTCAATTTTATAACCCTGATTAAAGAAATTAAAGCGTAAGATCAGTTTATACTATGTAGTTATAGTAATTTACGCAAGTATGGCAATATGTAAGAAGACATATTTATGATTGCCTATCATTCATATTTTTTATTTAATATTATTATAATATGTTTTTTAATTATATTTATATATTTACACAATTTTACTTTAAATTTACAATATTTATAAAAAATATTATTAGCTATGCTGACTACTCAATAAGTAATGTATCATAATATGTATAAATATATTTACAATAAAATCTGTAAATATTCATTTTCTTTATAATTTATGTTTATTATATAAATTGAAATAAAGCGTGTAATATAGATTGTTTTAAAATATATACATGGGTTTTGCAGTGTGAAATTTTAACTGTTATGGAACGACCGACAATGTTCAAATTAATAAATGTAATAATTTAGTGTAAAAAGTAACAAATTATGCAAAAAATCGGACTGATTTGAATTTTAAAACCCCTGCTAATTATCGCATATAATCAGCTTCACAAATCTTTTGAAAAAATGTCATGTGATTAAGAGATAATTAATTTTTTCGTCTTTTGTTATGAGAGAAAAATTATTGGTTTCACGGGATGATGCAGTAACGTTATAATTTACCTTCATTTTTAAAAAGAAACATTTCTCAATGTATTTTGAAATGTTTTGTGATATTTCAGAATCTATTAAGACACACATATTACACACATATTATCATTGTGTCATCCTTAATAATTATTTATAAACAAAGTTGTCATTTAGTTGAATTTATATTAAAGATTACAATTTCATGAATTCATTGGGAACTCAAACAGTGATATTTTACAGTAAATTATAATACAATTAATTATCTTCTCAGTCATAATGGGATATATTTTTGAAAAATTTCATTTTTTTATTGAATCTATTAATTAAACGAATTTTAAGAATATATAATTTTGTTGTATAAAGTATAATAAATATATAGATGTAATGATTTTTAGTGTCACAATTTTTTTTTTAATTATAAAAATGGTTTCTGGCTCCTTCATATATTTGTTTAAATACTATGTAGATTAAATCGCTAATTTTTAAATTTTATTATCATTAAAACAATAACATATTATCAAAAAACAATAAAATTATTGTGATTAAACAATGTTAAACCACATAAGTCACAATTACGTTTTACGACTAAGTTTTGGCTTTGACATTTCACTGTTAACGAAGAATATTTAATACTATCATCAGAAACAAATTTCCTTCAATTTCCTGAAATGTCTCTCTCTCTCTCTCTGGCTTGGTGTAGGTGGTGACGCTGTGGTATCGGCCACCAGACGTCCTCTTCGGAGCCAAGTTATACTCGACTTCGATCGATCTCTGGTCGGCTGGCTGTATCTTCGCAGAGCTCTCCAACGCTGGCAGACCCCTCTTCCCCGGCAACGATGTAGACGATCAGCTTAAGAGGATTTTCAAGTGGGTACCTCTCTTCTCTCTCCTTATCTCTCTCTTCTGATTCTGACTATGACAAGAGATTCTGTGGAGATGGATTATATTAAATTATAATTTAATAAGTATGTAAATACTAAATCAGCGACATCAAAATAATTTAAACTAAAATACCTGTCGATGTAAGAAAGGAATATTTATTATAATTCAATTACGATTTTTGCAATGAAATCTTTTTCAATTGATATAACAAACTCAATAAAAGTAACTTTTAATAAGTTTGTTACATCAATTGAAAGTGGCATTATTATACTAACTATTTATTTCTGTAACAATTTTTATGTAACAAAGTCAATAAAAGTAATTGACCATCACATATTTACGTTATTACCGAAAGCGCTATTGGACTGATTTCGGTTTTATAACTAAAATGCATGCTCCGGAATTTCTAAGACACCACAATATGTGAGGTGTTTACTTTCTGACACTATAACTTTTTTAGTGGCTACCATTTGTAAATATCCAAACAAAAATGTCAACAATCAGCTGTCTCACAGTCCTTATTTCAAACCGTATCATTTACTCAATTAGGCAGCCACCTCTATTACCAATCTCGACATTTATATCACAAGAAAACTAATTAAATAATAGAAATAAGTAAATTAATTCACCAGTGATACACGCTACAAAACTTTAACTAAACATATTTATAAAATAACTGTTCATCTAAACTCATAAACACAATAGTACACTTTTTGTCCAAAAACAATATTAAAAGAAAAATGCAATAAACTATTACTTTGATCAAATTGGTCCAAAGTCTCGCACCTCGTTAAGTCACCTCTACTTTCTTCTTCTTTTTTTATTGTAAATATCATTTGTTACAAGTGCTATGTTTTATGATCCCGGCCTGTCAACAATTATTCTTCTGGTTTTTGGATTCGACAGACTTTTTAAATTCACAGATTTGATTTGCATTCTTATCACTCATCCAGGCTTGTTTCACATAGAGTTTGGATTGTAAAATTTATTTTTAGTCTGCATTTTGTCATGAATGTTGTTTTTTCCTTTAAACCATCTTGATATTATTATAAAATTTTGTTTATTATTTGACAGTTGGTTTGATAATTTATGGTCTTTATATTTCTATTAAAAAAAATTGTGATGATGTTGAGGAATGGAATAGAATGTGAGAATTTACTATTATTAAGAAAAGAACATTATAAATTAAGAAATCAACATTATTAAATAAATTTGTTCCGTTAATTGCTATCGAAATTAATATAGTATCCATGTGTTAATCTGCGCATTAAATCTATGACATGTTGACTTACAAGACATCCTCAGCAGTAAAAACAACACTTTATTTGTTTTTTAAGTTTAATGTTTGTTAACACAAAAATAGCAATATATATTAATATATATATAGTTTTAGCAATATATACAGACATTTTCTTGACAGTATTTTCAAACTTAACTTCCAAAATGAATGGATTTTTAACATAATAATTTAAGATAACATAATACTTTTTTATTGCAAGCAGACAGATACGACCAAATACGACACCTTTATGGCTGTATACTCAGAATCTAAAAATCTTAATTTGTACTATAAATCACACTAAGAAACTAAAAGCAAAGTAGTATTAAATTAAAATTGTCTATAAATGAAATGTAATTGTTTGTTTAAGTATGAATGATATTGTTTTTTAATGTTTGGAACTGGTAAGACCAGAATTAGTCCGTTATGGACTTGGCATTATTATTTCAAACTATTTTACAATTTAAGGAAACCAACAGATGTCACTATTAAGTTTGGACAGTTGCTTTACACTTAGTTCAGGACATATCAATCAATTTTATAAATACATATCGCACGCAATTGTTTTCGAAAATAGTATTGTAGTAATTAATGTAGGTATAATCATCATTATATTGTAAATTAAATTATCATTAAATATTACACTGATCAAATTAAAACTATGCAATATACAGTACAAGTATCAAACAAAAATACTTTTTATAAAGATATCAAAAGGTTGGAGTTTACTCGAATACAGCTTTAATCCACCTATAATAAAAAAGACAACGTTTTCTGTGAAGTATAGTAATAAATTTGGTTAACATAAACTAAAGAAATTAAACTAAAATTATTTAGTTGTGCTTGGTTGATTTTCAAAGTGAAGAGTTATTATTTTGATTATAACCTTTTTAAAACTTTTAACATATTCTTTTTATATTAATATAAAAGGCCAAACTTGTTTTTACATTATAATCTCTAATAGAGACAAAAGGAAACACGACTAACAAGAATGGAACAATGTACAGATTTCACCTGTTTTTATAATGCGCACTATACGATACAAGAATATAACATTTTGAAAAGGGACTATAAGAAGTGTGGATGTAACGAGGTTGGATCTCGTCGGTGTACTTTCTCTCAGACAGGTTGTATTTGTCGATTGCTAAGAAACTAATTATGTGCTTTTTTTAATGTTTTTGCAGTGAAAACACCTACAAGAAAACATATTATGCTGCATGTACAACATTTCACATTAATTTATTTATCTTCATATTAGTAATTGGTATATTTCGAGATAGAATGTCACCAAGTAACATCAATTATTATACGTTAATCAAGCGTTACTGACAGAGATATCCAAGTGCAAACCAGTTTTGAGGTAAATTATTATACACTATCAATACAGTGCATGATAATGATTATAAACAGAAATAGTCTGTAAATAGTTTAAATCTGTATGATACCATGTGATTTCCGTATATAATAATAGTTTAATCAGAACGAATTTAAATTTTTTTAAAAATATTGCATAACTTATAAGAAATTTAAATTCCGTAATTATTTTATTCAATGAATATGTACCGAAATTTACTTTAAGTTGTGTTGTAACATTTGTGAGAGATAACTCTACAGTGTGGTTGAGGTTGATATTAATAACTGGAGTATGGAGAATATTAAACAAATATTTATACATATTTTGAGGCATTAATAAATGGTCCCATAATTCCCTTAATGCGTGTATTATTGATCTCTTATTATGTAAATGTTCTCTCAGATCAAAACGGTATCGATCACCATAGTTTTCACAATATTGCCTCTCTTCAGACTCCTGGGGACGCCAACAGAAGAGTCCTGGCCGGGAGTTTCTCATTTGCCTGAATACAAAGTGAGTCCTGGTTGTTTTACTGCACTTATTTAACATTCTTATCTTCCTCTTACTATGCAATTAATTAGTTAGTTCAATGTTCTGCTTCATACTTTTTGTTTTTATGAACTTAGAATATATATTTTTTTAAATAAATAAATAAATCACGAGGTTTAAGAACTGCGTTATTTTGTTATTTTACTTGTTTGGATTTGTACTATTTATATTGTAACACCGATATTCTTTTCACTTTGCAGCCTTTCAATTATTACCCAGGAAACTCCAACTGGCAACAGATTGTTCCGAAAATGAATTCAAGAGGTCGTGATCTCTTACAGGTTAGATATTGATGTTGTACGGATTAACCTGAAAAGTTCAAATACATTATTTACATTATATCAAAAGAGTTATTATTAGAACGGGACATCATTTTATCCTTACATTATTATACACTTTTATCATCTGTTGTGCGAATAGTTTACATCCTATTGACTTTAAATTGGCAAATTAGCTTTCGTTGGATGGGACGATTTCATGTCCGTTGTAGATTAATGCAGGTTAGGCGTATCATAACTCAAGTCTTACTCCACCCGAATACACAATTTTTAACACCTGTCTTAAAATCGAGAGTTTACTCGGAGTTACCAGAGTTACCGGAGTAAGTAAGCACCTGAGTTTACAACACGCTTTTTGAAACTATATCTGAACACACAATTTAATGCTATAAAACAAAACTGTGTAGCTCTCACAATTGATAATAATATATATATATATAGGCTTCTATAGTAATATTTGTTGGTTTTAATGTATGTAAATTTTAAGTGACATATTTATTGAACAAAAAATTCCCAAAATATACGATCTTTTATTTTACTGAACACCTGCCTCATGCCTCATAAGGGCTGACTCAGTATCTACTACAATTCAGCTGTTATGCCAACATAATTTTTTTTAATATAGGTGCTTATATTTTTTAACACCAAAGGAGAAGAATTATAAAAGAACTGGTATATGTAACGGGATAATATTACATAATTTTTGTTGTTGTAAATTTTTATATTTAAAAATTATAAATGACTATAAATAAATAATTTAATCAAAATTATTTACATTTATTCAAGGGATTGAGACAAATAAACAAGTATAATTAAATCAATATTAAGAATGACTTCTTAATTAAAAAAAATTATTATGAAAAAATTATTTCAGTTTTATTTTAAAATTATTTTATTAATTTCTCTATTTATTTTTGTTATAATTTAAAGTCTATCATTATACAATTAGTAGAAAATTTAGTATACACTTTAAAACATACTATATATTATGGATTACATGTTACAAATGAATTTTGTCAATAATAAAGATGTTTTTTATCGGCAAAATGTTATCATACAATATCGTCAAAAAACAATATTATATTTTTATCAAAAAAAGTACATAATGAGTGTTTTTGGGGAAATAATAACAATTCTAGTGCTGAATACGTGGCCATGTAATATTAATTGAAATTATTTCAGGGTCCATTATTTGGTATATACTGAAAGTAATAACATTATATCCGCCATGTCATTTTATAATCCTTCCATTTTTTAGTTCAATAATATCGAGTTCAGTTATTTAGCATATTTTAGATGTATTTTGAGGTTTAAATTAATTTTATTAATTTTTTTGCTTTTGACCTTCGATTTATATTTATAGATGCTTTCTTTTAAATATAACGTTATACATTATATTTTGTGTGATTTTTGTGAATTTGTTATCGATTTCTAAACTATTTCGAAGCACGATTAGAAACAATAACAATATTTGAATAATGATAATTTTATTTTATATAAAAAATACAATTTATGTTCTAAACGCTAAAATAATAACTAAAACAGACTAAAATATTAAGGGATAAACAATAATGTGTTAAGTGATTAATTATATACATTTTTCTGTCTGGTTGTTGATGGTGCTTATATTAGCCTAGTACTCTTTAGGCACTGAGAATCATCATTGACCATCTTCACATGTTCGTAAAATAATTATAACATTATTTATAAAAAATGCTGGGTAATTATTAATAGTAACCCGCAGTCAGGGAAAATGATTTCACTTGTTTTTGTTTGTATTTTTTGCACTTTAACTTTTCATATTTTTATTTCTTAATATATTGAAATGTCCAGGATTAGTAAGATTTAAAACTGGCAGATATGTAAATGTAATTTTTTAAATATAATAAGTATTATATATCCGAGATGGTCTATGAGAAAATTTAAGAAAAAGAGTCACTAAATAAACAACTTCAACTACTGAATATTTTGGTCATTGTTCAGCTGCTGATCTCCAAATCAAAGTTACTGACTTCACTAATAAAATTGGCAACCCTAACATTGATTTCGATCAACAAATAACTTTTTAACGATGACGAAGACACCAAACTAGTGCGCACCTTCTCTTGGCATAATTGACAATACCCTGAAGACGTCTTTCAGTACTGTCGATTGGAAAATGGAACATCGTTTCCGAGTAGCCTATTATCTATTTAAAGATTCGACAGTAAGGCAGGAAGAATATATAATTATGATCGAATGCCATTCTTTTCCACTCAAATTGTGTGGCTTTCCCTGACTTACCTGGTTTCGATATGCTTACTTACTTAAGAACGCAGATCAACTTGCAGAACGGGCGTAAAGGCCCAGGGGAAGCTGGACCTGTTGACAACATAGTCAAAACGAAAAAGGAAGAACTCGTTTCTTTTTATATTGAAATACATGAAAAAATACAAAATTGTTATCAAGAAATAACTATTTTGCGCTGCAATATGATTTATTTGATATCATTAAACCTAAAAGCGCTATTTTTGCAAAGTGTATTTTCTGTTGTAAACCTTCGTTACTATTTTTATATCTGCATATATATATATTATTAATTATGTATTTTGCAAATATATTGGACTTAACTGTGTTGAAACAGCATTATTAAGCTATATTTTTACACAATACCAAAACAAAATCGAAATATTTTGTTAGTCAAAAAGATGTCGATACTTTTTTAATTTACGTAATTTTATATTAAATGTAGCGCGGGCAATATGCTACTTTATAATATTCTGAACACGTCAGTTAAGCTCATGTTTTATCGAGTTAAAAATTTTAAATGTGACAGGTATCACAGAATTTTATTAAACATTTGCAAAAACTGTAACATTTATTAATATTCTAAGTAACTCACTTCCTAATAGACAGTTGAACTCCTCTTGAGCTAGTTTTTCAGTTATTATTATTATATTCCAGCCAGCACATATTTAACACATTAATGATCACGATTTTATTTTTCATCACTTGCCTAGAAACTTCTCGTGTGCAATCCAAGTGAACGATTCAGCTCAGATTCCGCTCTGCAGCATACATACTTCGAGAACATGTAAATGGACCGACGCATCTATTGTTTGCCACATTGCTCTCCTGCAAAAGCGTAATCTGTGAATTATTTCCCGAGACTATTATGTTCCACTTGTGATTTTTGATTTTCAGCTGTTAGCTACTTGTATAGAGTACTAAACTACAAATATTTCCCTTCAGTACGTGTTGTTATAATTATTGTTTGTCTGTGACTTTTTGTCTCGCATTTGTTTTGTAGCTTTAAATCGCTACATAGTACATATGACAAGATTTACTTTTTTCGAATATATAATTTTGTATATATTTTATTGTTACTTGTTTTATGATGTTGTAGTGCACCAGGCTATATACGGTAGCTTACTCGGCGTACGCTTATATTTATTTTGTTGGCGTCATTCTAGTAGTGGCCAAGTAATATCTGCTATACTTATCCTTTTTTATTTAAAAATCAGTCGTGTATGTTCCATTGTCAAACAAAAGAATATTTTAATTACATAACGAAAAGTATGTTATTATTTGAATTCTTTGTAGTGTCTACCTTGAATTCACCTTAACACGCTACCTTATTTCAGTATGTTGCCCTTATTGCGTGTATGTGTAATTTTCATTTAACTGATTGGCAACAAGCAACGTCACAGATGAATATATGGTGTTTCCTAATCATATTACCAATTAGTTATATTTCAATAGTTGGCGCAAAATGTTATGTTATTTTTTTGTATAGATAGCAAGATTCTTGATAGCTGTGAAACATAGAAACAATTTTTTTTTAGATATTATGAAATCTATCGTTTTGCGAAATATGTTTTATGTAAGTATTTGTCTATATATGTACACGTCTTTATTTAATTGTTGAATTAAATGTGTTACTTTATTTAAATAATGTTTTTTATTAGTCCATATAAAGAACCATTAAAAGAAAATTAAGAAGGTCAAAACAATATATTATATATAAAATTTACATAATCAATAAAATATATTGGGCATCGGTATTAGAGGGTTTAGATAGAACCGTATTGGTACTTTTCGGTTAATATATTTTATTTATAGGAAACGGGATATATAAACATAAGTACATTTTAATTTATTTTGTTAAACATTCATCTGCTTAAAACTATTTTATTTGGGATATTTTGTTTATGCACCAAACTTTAGAATTTGATGAAGATAAATTGTGTCTTCTGAACAAAATGTATATATTGAAATTTTTTTGTAAAATAAAATTGACTAAAATGGGTTATCTTCTCACTGCTAGACTATAAAAGATGTTCAGTAAAACTCCTATCAAGTTTGGAAAGCAAATATTATCAATTCGAGCAAGTGTCCAAATGATTTCAGCATGATGATTTCGAATCTGCTACAAATTGTGTAAACATTCCGAGAGCAATGTTTTCTTTTCGACATATTTCCACTGTTTTTACTATTTTTTCTGACTTAAAATTATTTTATGTGACTTTGTTGATTACGGGTGATTTAACTCATCACTTTTATAAAAAAAGTTCGTAAATTTAAATGATGAAAATTTGAGCTACCAAGATAATAATACATGTCTAATAATATATATATGTAATATATAATTTTATGTTTTTTTTACTTCAGGGACAATATAAATTACATGGTAACTTTTAAAGGTTTTATAATTAATGTTTGTTCATTCGTTTATAGTACATATTAAAATGGACAAATTATGCGGTGATTTGTAATGCATTAACTAAATGTCAAAGTAATCTGTAATGTAGGCTCAAATAAATTATATCTCAAATATAAAAAGTATTCAACTGTTTTTCAAGGCAAAGTTGTGCCAAAAATAAAAGTTTTTATTTTTGCATGCATTAAATATCAAAGTAATCTAAATTTAGACACAGGCTAATTTATATCTCGCATATAAATAAACTATTCAAATGTTTCTAAACCCAACATTAGTTCAAAAATAAAAGTTTTACTAAATATTACATAACATACAAATATATTTACGGAATAATTTTTTTATTATCTTTTAATTTTTGTTTTTAATTAGTTTTTACCCTGAATTATATTTTTTAAATTTACGACAATTACCGTAAACTGTTTTTCAGTTTTAATAGATGTTTAAAAGTAATGAAAATGTATAACTTTCATACATTTGATTTTATTTGCTTGTCATTTTATCGTATGAGAATTATAGTAAATAGCTCGAAATGCTTATTTAATTTTAATAGCTCTAACATTATATATACTGCTGCACAATAGACATTATTGTGATTGATTATTGCTGTTGATTGTTGTTACTGTATGTTGAACTCGTAACATTCAAACGTTTTTATTCTCAATTTTGGACGTATTATTCAAATATTAACTACATCAGTAAAAAAGAGATTTACTAGCCGCACAATACTTTACTACTAAAAATAAAATAAGTGAGAATTATTCATAACATGCTCTAATCAACGATAAACTATTGTTGCGCCCATAACGTTATGGTTACAACTGCAAACATAAAAATAACCAATTAGCCCCAACAGTTTTTTTATAAATAAAACGAACTAATGTGCACTATATTAGTATATTAGCAGCAGTACAACTATAGTACAGCAGCATAGAACCCGGGAGGCATAAAGTGCTATAAAATGGAACTTTTTTTACACTTCTCACGACAAGGATGGCATTGGCGGCACCATAAAACTCCATGATGTCTGGACAACGGTGAAGTTGGGTAGTGCTTTTGTCTAAAATGCAGAAGAGTACGTTGTACATCACGAGTATCTACCACTGCATGGTCATGTACGCGAATTGGCGTTTCTAGCAGGCCTCAAGAGTATCCATCACTGCATGGTCATGCACGAGAATTGGCGTCCCTAGCAGGCATCACGAGTATCTACCTATAGTCATATATGACTATAGGTAGATACT
>JAUZND010046901.1:0-20101 GCA_034780555.1 Coelogynopora nodosa | reverse complement strand
TTGCAGACGTCGAGGTCTGCAAGGTATACCTCGTTTAAATTGTAAATCTTAGAGATTTCCACACTGAACCCTCTGGTTCGCCTTCTTGATGAAATGTTAAAGCTAAAAATTTTGTAATATTTATATATTTATTTATATATTTATATAAAATTTATATTATATATATATTTATAATATAAATTTTTATTTTGCATTACCCACAAGTGAACATTACTTGTCTTTATTTATAATTGTTTATCTACGTTTACGTAATAACATTTAGATATTTTTGAAGCGGATCTTTTGTTTATTGGCAAGGTCGACAATTTTTTCTTAATTATAATTTGTATAATTTTTTACTGTTGAAGATTATCTGTTTGGTATGATTTTAGCATTATAAAATAGACTTTCTTCGTTAATTAAAAATTAAAACTTTTAGGCAGCATCTGTTTATCTATTATTGCTTTGAATGACGACATTAATTGACATAATATATTGACGACATTAATTGACATAATATTGACGACATTAATTTGTTAATATTATTTAAATATTAAATCTTGTTCAACTTCTTTATTTTAGTTTACTGAAAATGCATGTCAATTGTTGAAATCAAATATTAAAAAAGTATATAAACAACAATAGTTTTAATTTATGATTTAAACGTAGAGTTGTAATTAAAATTTACAATATTAAAATATAGATTAGTGATATTATATTATGACTTAAGTTATGACTGCAATGTCAATATTATCATATTTCAAATACTTTGTTTTACTTAATTGTAACTCTATTTTTATAGATTTTTGACAAATTAATCACTTGCAATAATTTCTAAAAACTGCTTGAAAATAATCACATTTTCCATTATTTCTTTGAAAATAAAGAAATATCTAATTAGTAATTGCCTATTTAAAAAGCTATTATTTTAAGTTTTTAAAATTATGTACCATCATAAAATTAACAGGCCTCTAAAATATACTATTTTTAAATGATCTAAAAAGAATTACATTCATTATATTTATGATTTATGAGAGTTTTACTTAAAGATATTCAATATTGTTGTACTGATACTTTAGTAATTATAGCTGTATGGTTTTATATGAAGAAAAAAATAAACTAATTGATTTCTTTAACCTTCTTAACTGTTTAATTAAATACAGTCATCTTGCTGACACAGACACAGTACCAATAGTGTCAGCTATAGTAGTAGTGGTATCTGATCTTATATATACTAAGTATACTTCTGTTCATGTAAAACTTGTAATATAGCACACTGTTACTAGGCCTATAAAATAAACAGTCCTCATTTGTATAAAATTCTGTAAATGTAAAGATATATGTATGAATCCTAATATATTAATGCTGAATTGGTTGGTATTGTCTATTGACTGATAATTTTTTGATCACATTTTATTCATTGTTGTATATATTATACACCTATTATTTTGATTGATATCTTGTAACATACTTAGTACTTACACAAAAACAAGTTATTGATTTCATTTTTATTACTGCTTAAATGATATTCTATAAAAGCAGGGGCCTATTTCATATAACTTAGCAGTTAGAAGATTATGAATTTTGAAGTTAGAAGCAACTAAATAGCTGCAGGCCTGTGATTTTTCCACTTTTTGGTGGATTTCCGCTTTTTTCAGAGCAATTTGGTTGGGTCTCGAGATTCGTACAAAAATGTTATAAAATATAGTCACCCTATACCCCCCCTCTTTCCCACCACCAGTACATTGTATGCAATCACATTCCTGTGTACATAAGTATATATTATATTTCCATTTTAAAACGTTTTTTATATAATACTATTAAAAAAAATCACGCTACTCGCAGTGTTTACATATAAAGCATGTCTAATATGGCTGTAGAGAGACAAGCTACCCTGGCATTCTGAGTTGCCATTAGGTAGGGCTAAGCACAGACATGACTGCAGGGAAATAAACGCCCCTGGATCCCAATAGGGGCTTCGCCCCGAGACCCCATATGTATAATGTTTCCATTCATCCATATTTTAGTGTAATATAATTTTTGTCTCAAAATAGAGATAAGTTAATTATTTTGCCGGAGGAAAGCGCTTTTATTATTGAAAATGTTTTGCTTATATGTGCCAGGTTTTACGAGGTAACTATGATTTGAACTATAATTCAAATGATAAAACAATTTTAAATAAACATTTGAGAAAATATATTGTAATAAAATACCCAAAAAATATTTTGAATAAGTAAAATACAAGAGATAAACACATTTCTATATTATAATTTCTATATGATATAATGAAAAAATTAATTAAGTATAAGTGCAACAAGTTCCTGACATTTTATTACTTTGATTTTCAATATTTGCAGGACAACTATTGTCATTGGTGACAACTTGTCATTAGTGACAACAATGTAACTGTTGCCAATTAAGTGGTAAAAGTAATTGTCAGCTAAAAAACTCATTTATATTATATTGTAGTGAATAATGTTTTGTAATATAATTCGTCTATCTAAACCTTTCCTTAAAAATTCTCATTTCAGAATTTATTTGTTCCTTAAAATTTGCAGGATTGCTCTAAATTTCCTCACTGGCTGTTTGAATCTCATATTTAGGCATACTTTACTACACTTAGAAATTAGAAGTAAATTTGCACCCAAATTAAGTAGCTTCTATTTTTTATAAAACTGTTATAATTTACTACTAAAAGTTGTGACATATTTAATAAATAATGTAAGCTGATTGACCTTTTTTGAGAATTCCCCTAAAGCTACTTTTAAATTTATTTAATATTAAATGTTTAGAAGCTTCTGAAATGTAGAAGTTTCTAAAAACTTGAAGTAAATATGTGATTTATGAATATATATTTTTTTATTATGAAGCTTCTAAACATTGATGAAATAGACCCCAGGTATTGACATAGAATATCAGAATTCAGGAAATTTGGAGCTGATTTCCATCATCCCTGAGATCAGCACAAATCTGTAATAAAATTAATACATCATAGTGGGTGGAGGTACACATTTCCATGAATGCAGGTGAAGTTGTTTATTAAAATGATCTATTAAACTCATTATTATTTGATGTTTCTTTCCATTTTAGAGCAGAACAATGAAATTTAGTACACATTACAGCAACATATTTTATTGACACAAAAATTCTTAGTTTTCTTTCTGTTATTTAATTTATAACCGTATTTGTTAATATTGAATATAACATTTTAATATGCTTTTGGATATGGGAAAAAGTTATACAGTAGTCCCAAAGTGTAGATTCTTTATATATTCGCAGATATTGTTCATATGGAATTTCATTATCTATTTGATATAGTGCATGTGATCATACTGGTAATGATAAAATAATTCATAGTTAACTTAGTGTAATATGTATTTTTCAGAAATGCAAATATATCAGTCACAGTATATTAATATATACAGAGTAGTAAAAAATAGTTATTATAAACCACTTGACATCAGGATTACTTTACTGTCTAAATACCCACATGGCATTATTAAATTGAAAAACTTTTTTTCCAATTACAAAATATTTATTTTTTAAATAATAAAATACATTTGAAAGATACACAATAAGTTAATATTGATCACATATGTGGTATTCTTTGAAATAAGGAGAAGCACAGAGGAACTTGAAATTCATCACACTGGTAGGTACAATATAAAAACTCTGAATAAGTTAGTAATGATCATCTATGTGGTATTCTTTGAAGCAAGGAGAAGCACATATAGGGACTTGACATTTATCATACTGGTAGGTAGTCTCCTTATGAATATTCCTGCTGGTACAAACTAAATATCTCTTGAGCAATTTCTTTTTTGGCAGTTGGATTCATCTGTATTTTTTAAAGAAAATGATGCCCTTGAAGTTGTGTAGGTGAAGCACCACTATGACGTGATTTCTGCCAGAATATGCTGGAAGATTACTTGATGAGATGAGTTCCTTCACAAGTTTCATTTTGAAGTCACCTAGTTTTGTCTAACTATCAAGTTATCTGTGAATTGCATAAGCATTGATTATACACATATTTAAAATATAGAAAAATACTTTCTTGTACCACTTTATCTACTTCCATGTTGAGTAACATTTTGCAGCCAGCTGATATTATTGATCAACTCCTCCCATTCCATGGTTGTATTCAAGAACACAAACAGGTTTAATTAATTTGGTTACCAACTTTATTAGTTTTTGCCAGTATGTCTCATTTCAGAAGTATGCATAGTCAAAAGCATTTTGACATCCTTTTTATCTGTCCAAATGAGAGCTAGCATCTTCTCTGGGCAAGACCATGCTGTCACATTGCCTTTCTTTGATTTTTTTGGAAAGTCTTGGCACGTTCTTGCAGTTGAGATATGCATTAGTAGTTTGGTTCTTCAGTTGATAGATGTGGGCTTCAAATAGATGTGGGCTTGAATACATTAGTTTTATCACTACCTGTGAACATGCAGGATTACCAGAATAATCAATGTCTTGACCAGTATATATCTTCTCAATTTGCAAATATATCCACTTGCAGGTCCTGAAGTCTGGAACAACTTATAAACTTTGATACCAAATATAGCACATTTGCTAGGATTAAATTGCTTGGACATTAAACTACTATGGGATTTCATTAATAGAAATCTAGTATTGCTCTGATTGATTGTTTTTGATAGTATCAACTAAATGATAGCTTGTGTATGTATGTAAAGGTAAGACATTTTTATGCACTAGTAATGTTGGAAAGACAGGTTAGGTGTTGGTAAGAATGCTTTTTGAGAGATATTCATAATAGATGTGTATATATATGTCATCCACATGCCTGGAATACCTAATATTAGTGTATATACAAGTATATGTCATTGCTGTCAAGTGGTTAAAGATTATAATTGTATATCATTTTAATATTTAATCAGTGAGTTAGTATATTTAGTGAAATTTAAAAAAGTGCAAATTATTAAATTAACCTTTATCAACATATCTGTTGACTAAGTTTCAACATTAAGGATTCAAATGTTATTTTCTGAATCATTTATGGTCAGATTGATTTGATATTTTGTTTTAAATATGAAATACAATAAAAAAAAATGTTTAAATTGATTCTACATTGTATACTCAAATATTCACAACATTTCACACTAAAGGAACAACAGTTGATATAAAATAACCATTTTTATTCAATAGTTTCTCCATCTCACCATTATAGAATTTGGTAGTTTGTTATAATGTGATTGCAAAAATAATATCTACGAAGTTACTTTGTTTTTACTAAAAAATAATAATTTATGATTAGTTTTTTACCTGTTTATTTACTTCATTCAAAATTTTAATTGTTGTATTAAATTTATATGTAAGTATTTATGTTTATAGAATCATGTAATACAATGAACAATTTAATTTAGTTTATCTGACAAAATTTCCTACTAATTTACAAAATTTTAGAAAACCAAGATCATTTCTTCATATTTTAATGAATTAACTTTCTAGATAAATGTTTTGATAACATGATGTGTTTTTATATTGACTATAAATATTTTAATGATTATATAATGCTTAAAACTATAAATGTGCTATATAATAATAGACACTAATATAACTTATTTGAAATCTATTTGTAATATTTCATATTTAACCTTATTAAATTTTAGTAATCATATTTTATCTTAAGTTGTTCGTTTGTTTTTTGATTCATTATTTTCAGCTATGTCCCGACCACCGAATGATGTGTCAACTTGCCCAAAATATAAGCTAGTGGTTGTGGGGGACGGTGGTGTTGGAAAATCTGCTCTTACCATTCAAGTTTGTTTACTAATATTTCTTTTCACTTGATATTTGCTGACATATAGTTGTTCATTTTAGAAATAAGCTTTTATTATCTATCTCAGTTTAAGGTTTGAAAACGTTTGATTAGATTTATTCATTAAAATATGTTTGATAATATTTTGTTATTGAATATTATATAATTGATAATATTTGTTTAATTTATTTAATAAAGGTTGGGGTATAATTGTTGGTAAATTGGGGTGTTTTATTATGTGTATAAAATCATGTGTATATTTTTTAGAAGTAAATATATTGACATCATAATTTTGTATAGTTTTTGCTGATTTATATTAATAGTTTTACTTTATATTATTTCAGTTCTTCCAGCGAATGTTTGTTGAAGACCATGATCCTACAATTGAAGATTCTTATATCCAAAATAGAGAAGTAGATGAAGAGTGGTGCATTATGGACGGTGAGAATCGAACAGTAAAAGAATCCACTTAATCAACCGTTTTTTATCTTCTTCTATCATACTGATTGAAACTTCTTAATTAATTTTTATTGAGCTAATACTTTTTTCTGGTTTGGATATATTTATTTAGTCTTGCATTTTTTATATTTCAATTATAATTAACGTTTTATAAATTTTTATAAATATTTAAATTGTCTAAATCTATATAATTACGATCACATATTATTATTTATACTTATTACGTAGTGGTGGTTATTATTATTATTAAACACATTTTTCATAGTTTTACAAAATGAATTTCGTATTTGACAGAATATTATATTTTGATCTAACCTAATCTGAAATAATTTTTTCTCTATAATTCTACGGACAACTAAAGGACCATGTTCTTAACCATTGATCGCGCTGATAATTATTTTCTTATTTATTATTACATGCTGGTCTTAATTTTTATATGACCTTAACAACCGTATAAATAATCATCAGTAATCGACAAATGAAAGAGTTGTTCTGTCCCCATTACGTTCACACATTCGATGTTCAACAGTGCTCGACACGGCCGGGCAAGACGAATTCGGCGCCATGCGGGAGCAGTACATGCGCAAGGGGGATGGTTTCCTTATCGTTTACTCGGTGGTGGACCGGGCCAGCTATGAACACGTGCGCCGCTTCCACACACAGATTCTCCGTGTCAAGGACCGAGACACCTATCCGATGATCCTTGTGGCCAACAAGTTGGACCTGGTCAGTTTGCGTCGTGTCACCGAGGAGGATGGCCGTCAACTGGCCAGTGACCTCAAGGTACTGTTGTAGCAGGGCTTGTTCTGGTTGAGTGAACCTGATGACTGGTCAGATTGTTGCTAGCAATGATCACAAATGTGTCAAAGAGACTGGTGTGACCGAGGAGGACGGCCGTCAACTGGTCAGTGACCTCAAGGTACTGTTGTAGTGGGGCTTGTTCTGGTTGAGTGAATCTGATGGCTGGTCAGATTGTTGATAGCAATGATCACAAACTCTAATATAAACTTGACAAACATGAGTGGGGTTCCCTTTGAAAACAAATTAAAATAAGGTGCGCTGCTAGAGTAGGCCTATACTTACACAGTCTGAGTCAATATGGAATCTGTTAACCAGTTATAATATCTACTTTAAAATGTTTTCGTACACCCATTTTTATTTATTGTTATTTAGTTTTCACAATTAATTATATATATCATCCTTACTATGTTCCACACCTTAAATATCTAAACATTTGTATTAAATATGTCCAGAACATATTATAACCAGCACTCCATATATTATTTGTTTAGTGTTGTTTGTTTATAAACATATTTCTGCCGCGGCACCATTGACACGTAGCCAAAATAGTCATCTGTTATACTGTAGTATATCCATTCAAGTGAGTTTGTACACATTTTTTCGTTTACTCTAATCGTAAAACATCTGTTTCATTCATAGGAAGAACAGAGGCTATAGTTCCAAAATACCCATCCCCTCTAAAGACACAAAGACGCGGCCGGTCAGTTTATTCATACATGTTAATTCATGTGAATACTTAATTTACACCTCAATTCCCCCCCATATAGTGGTGCGCTGGATTATAGTCTGTAGTGTACCAACTTGTGTAGGCTAGTGTGTGTTAGCGTTGACCCAGTTGTCTGTCATCTCAGCTCATCTCTGTTTGTGAATTGGCAAGCGCGCGTTAGCTATTATCAGTTCTTCCATGTTGTGTGCCAAGTTCAACTGTAGGAGACATGCTGATATTTTGTGTTGTATCCTTTCTCACTAGGTAGTGAAATAATCAGGCAAGCTTCCAATAAAAGGATCTATTTTAATAAGAGGAGACGATGGAGATGATAATTACCAGTATAATCGATAGCCACTAAAACAAAGTTATCTAGAGCTTTTAACGATAACAATTTTTTGCTAATTATTCGATAACATTATAAAACAAACTTGTGGTGTTATTTCTATGCTTCTGTGTGTAGAAACACTGGCATGTTACCCGACCATATTATATATGCATCATCGTTGGGTAGTCAACTTTTTAACGTAAATCAATTTACTCAATGAAAAACAGTACCGCTTACTAAAACAAATATTATGAGTGAATAATGAACGAGAAAAGTTATGATCAGTATTTTATAAATAATAGTTTACATTGTTAACTGTCAATCAAATTCAATTGAATTTATGTTTATGAAAGTATTGTCCCATTAGAAAGTTATTTATATATCTATATATCTATATTTATATATCTACCACACATTATTTTGATGTTACCGGATATTGAAAGGAATATATTATAATATAGCAACATTTCGTTATTTATATTTGTATGAATTGTTCCACTTTAATACTTACTCATAATATTACTGGTAGTCTAACTACGCTAATATTAAAACATGAACCGTATCTGTCGGTAATGAAGGGGATGATGGTAATCTGTTCATCTCTCAGCTAGTAGACAAACCTCTTTTAACGTCACCTTGAGGGGTGAGGGTAATACTATATTATCATACGTGTAGGTGTTGCACTAGGGGCATGCAAGTTATTACAGATGAAAATCCTAGACAATTAACAAATCGATGTTAGCTTCGTTTTCTTTTTGTCGCACTCACGGAGTTTATTTTCGTTTCAAATAGAGAACGTTGAAAGCATCCTACTAGAGGCGGGAGAGAGCACTACAGTATGTGACTCTCGAGATAACCGACAATAATGATATCAAACATCCCCAAATAGAAACACTTCGTATCACTAAGCAACATTACCATATTGTGTAGGAGTATAAAACCGTATTATCTTCATCATTTTTTAATGATTGATTCCATTTAAATAAAATTATTTAACCCTAACACCTTACCTTAGTGTCTCTTTCTCTTTCTCTCTCGCTCTTACTAAAACAAATAATGAAATAGTAACTGCGTTATAATGAACAATGGGTTTTTATGTATTATCGTCACGAGATGAACATTCGTTCAACATTGACAGGATATGTTTTGTCTATGGTGCCTGATATGTCAAGATTATATGTAGCAGTTGCAGGATTCTCTCGGACATTGATATCTATAATGTACGGTCAAATTGTATACATTTTTGGTCATCAGTGTTTATAGTTATCAGCTGTTGTTTTTTTTATATTTTCAATTCTGTAAAGTTATAGATTTTTAAAATTACATAGAATGTTGACATTTTGTAAAGGTGCCCCCATAAGTTAGACCATATTCAGCTACTCAATTTCTTTCAATATAAATACACCAATATAATATTCATTCTGCGTTATTCTTTTCTGTAAAAAACGTTTGTAGGGACGTTTCCCAAATGTTTGATATAACCTCGTATATAAATCTTGCATATATACATGTAGATGGCCTATTCAATATTATAAATAATATAAAATTCAGATTGAGAACCGGCAGATTATAATTATTATTTTTCTGATATTGGAAAAGTCTTACTTTTCATTATGAGAATTTCTATTAACACAAGATAGCGAAGCAATCGAGTGTTATGATACACATCAGAGTAATGATATTGACTTTTCAAATAAGGGACAGTCATTTATTTCTATGCAATAATTATAATAATTAATGCAATGTAGGTTTATTGATTGAAATTTTAATTATGCATGGGGACGAAGAAGCATATAATTTCCGTTGTGGATAATTTGTAATATGCTTCATGCAGTAACTTGAAGTACTTATTATCGGAAAACGTTCTGCTAAACGATATGATGACCGATGGAAATAATGCTGCCAATATCGTAATCTAGACGATAGGAAGCCTTAATAGTTAATGAAGAAGCAATTATACAGTTTTTTTGATCACCTTAAAAATTAAAAGAAAATGTGTGCAAGTACAATTTGGTGTGTTTCTTTAATGATTAATCATAAAATGCAAATAACTGTTCAAGTTTTGTTAACCTAGAGTAACTATGTTTATGAAAAACTACAAAGCAGGCTATACAAGGAAAACTGTCTCCTTGTTTTTCAAAGAGCACATTCTAGAATTCCTTACGAACGTACCTAATTAATGGTAATTATATTGGCATTCTGTGGAGGCTTACTTTGTGCTGAACTACTTTTATTAAAATGTTCTGATTTCGAATTTAATGGATCCATTTCTTCTACGGTATCTAAGCAAAAAAGTGAAACAGTATTCAGAATATTTAATGTTCCAACAGAGTACTGCGCTTTAAAAAAAATTAAATATTTTTTGTTGATGAGGCAAATTTAATTCAGAGATAGCAAAATTATATTAATTATGGATTAGAAACTGAGATATGTTTTTGTGAAGAAATATGTATAGGTTTTTGTTCAGGATCGTACGGTCCCTTGAATTTAATCTGAGCTCTGATAACCCTTGAATTTTGTTACATTATAAGATTAAACTTTTTTTTTACACTTTTTGATGTTAAAAATGTCTATTTTGTGTTTCAATTGAATCTTCAAACATTTTACTTTCTGTTATATCCAAAGAAATAGACTCTAAATTGAAAGAACTAGTTGATCGACTCATTGTGATTACTCATTACATTTTGCGATAATTATATATATATATATTAATCATAAAAATTTATTTAAAACATTAATTAAAATTATTACAGCTGAAACAAAAAGGAATATTGTTATTCATTAGATGTTCTATCATAGGTAACATTGATGATTTTATTAATAATTATTTAAATTGCATCGTCATGTTTGAAATACAATATGAAAGAGGAATATAAAATCTCTAGCATACTAGTTGTTGTTATCAGTTAATTATAGTTAGCTAGTTAGCTATTTTTAGCTTTTTGTTATTAATTATAATATTTGAAAGATATAATGACAAAATACATTAATAGTCTCTCTCGTCTCATTTTAGATGCAGTATATCGAGACGAGTGCGAAGAATCCTCCAGTCAATGTTGACGCCGCATTTCACGAAATTGTCAGAGTCATCAGGTATTAAGAAAGCCGTCAGCTGATGCTACTTGTCTTATCTCTTGTTTATCAGCACTACGTAGCTCTCTCTCTCTCTCTCTCTGTCTGCCCCTCTCTTTCTCTCTCGTACACTTCCGTCAATACTGTCTTCTGTCTAGAACGGATACTATTTTAGACTGTTCTATATTTAGTCGGCTGTTGAGAAATATCACGTGGCTAAATTTGCGCTCTCAATTTTGCAATGTTGATTATCTCAATATGTGCAACAACTTTTAGTATTCTTTCAGTGCTGATGAAATAATAAAATTTGATTAAATATTACTCAATAATGTTTTATGTGTTTTTAGTGTACACCAGTTGAAAAATTACAGTTTAACCATCATTTTCAACTTTAAAAATCGGAATGATTTATTAATTAAGAAATTAATTTCGCAGTAGTTGTACCAGTGGTCTCAAATTAAATTGTTAAATAAATTGTATTATTCTCAGAAAAATAAGTTTTGATCTGTACGTCTTCCTTATGAAGACTTCATTTTCAAGCTTTGAACCCTTTAAAAAGTCATCGTTCATCTTGTATACTATTTCATCTACTTGTATATTTTCGGTAAGTATTCGGTTAGTTTGCTTAGGGTTGCTCTCCTTATCACTCGGAAAACATATTTGTAAATAATAAAAATTAAACCCTAACAAGGGGGTTAAATCATTTGATTTATTATACTGTCAAGGTGTAAAAATTCCCCTATTTTTGCAAGGTTATACACTCAATTTAGCTGAAAGTTTCCGACATAGTTAGTGTTTAAGTTATTCATTTTTTAATTACAAAAATAAGTGAGTGGTAAATGACGTAATCGTTTGACGAAAATAATTTTGTGTGTTGAACTGTTCATGAACCACGACATTGGTCACGATATTTGCTTCAGTGACATCAATATTGTTCATGAACCACGACATTGGTCACGATATTTGCTTCAGTGATAATAAACCTGTTCATGAACCACGACATTGGTCACGATATTTGCTTCAGTGACATCAACATTATTCATAAACCACGACATACTTTTTTGATAATGTTATTCTCTTACTAATGTCTGAGATTTATAATTTAAATAAAAAACACTTTCATTATTAAAGTTATTTATTATGTAATCTAATTATCATTTTATGTATTACATTTATACTTAAATTGTTTTTAGAACAAGAAGATCAATTGACGACTTTTAAACAAAGAATTTTAAAAATTTATAATGTATATATATATATGGCTTGTGCTTGTACGACTATCTTTATTCGCTTTAGTTGGTTATAGAAAACGGGTGTATTTATATCCCTCAACCAACCTGACAGTAATTGAAAATAAAACGTTATATTTCTTATTTATTTCAAACCATAACATTTCTATTAGTTACGAGATTGTGGTAATCTACAGATTGATATACAGATGTTTGCGCGATAACTCCATACAGTAGATTTATTTTATATGTTATGGTTTGAAATATATTTTCATCGCACAAAGTGAGTGAAAACTTCATCGTCATTTCCTATTTTTATAAATCTGTTTGTTATTTCTACCAATTCTGGTCAAAGACTAATCCATAATGCTTGGACATGTACTGTAGCCAAATAAGGCTTCGTTCCTCACCGATCTATCTGACTCTAACACCTACAATCTGGTATTTAAATAATGACGTCAGAGACATACTAGGCGAGTATGAATTTATCAACTATTCTAGGTTCATTTTAAAGAACCTAATTGTGACCAAAGTTTAATTCACCGTTTTAATGAACGTTAAAATGGCGAATGGTGGTTGCTATATTATGTATATTTATTTATGCGCATCACTTTTGGTAAAAATGGTAATATTGTGTACGATTAATTATTGGTTAGAGAAGTACAACAATGAATGAATTTTGGTTTAATCTAGCTTTACGAATATTAAACATTATAAGATCAAATATATTCGATATAGATATTGTGTTGGCATTACGATATTTCTAAATGCTTCATTCGTTTTTCTTACTCAACCGTATTTCTATCATATAGGTATTAGCTAGGTGTTAATGTACATAGGTCATCAATGTTTCTTAGGCTTATAACTTATGTTTCTGAGACGTATGACAATAATATATATATATCACATTACAGTTTACTAGCATATAAAAGTAAGTCAACTCTAATTTATAACTTTAAATATTAGTGACATTTTGATCCATTGATGATGCGATGTGTGTTGAATTCAGTAGTATGCTGTATACTAAATAATAATAATAAATTTATATATTTATAGGGCGCATTAAATCCAAAGATGTCAAATGCGCTAAGAGAGAGAGAGTAACATTTAAATAAATGATATACTATTAGTGAACAGTACCATCGCTTGATTTCCGAGTTATTTATAAAAATATTAAGGTGGATTTCAAAAGTTGAACAACGTCCGTCTCATTGAACAAGTTTTTTGAAGTTATTGTTATTAATAAAGCTATGTTAGTTAATTGAGCAGTTTCTAATCAATATTCAAATAATTGAATTTGCCTTACATTGTTGTACACAGAGCAAAATTAACTTTTCTTCTACCCTTGAAAATATGAGTGTTTTACTAATATATATTTGATTTTTGAACAATGTTCCAACTGGTGCTGTTCGTTTGAAAATTCAAGATGCTGTTTAGATTATTAATTAAAAAGGAAAAGCCGAAAATTTGAAATAGTGTAATTTGAAGTCTTCAAGAAGTATACGGAACGTTGACTGTTAATAACATGCATCTAATAAGTTGTCTTATTTCTTTGTGTTAGTTAAGTAAGTGTAAGGACGTGGCTATATAATCATTATTTTTTAAATGTACTGTATGTATCATTGTAAACATAGAGTGTAACATTGTAAAATACTACGGTGAAATTATCTTTTTGTTCGGGCTTTCTGGGATTAATTTAGGTTGGCATTAGTGTAATTTTGTAATTTAAATCGATTATTGTACACTGAAAAATCTTATAAAAAATGATCTCATGTTTTGTGAATTTGTTGTAATATGATAAACGATAGGGTGGTAATTTTGATAGCATTCTTATTGAGGTTAACTTCAGGTACCCTTACATTATTTACAGTGTATAAAAGTTATATATATTTTGAGTCTTTTAATATGATGTAATTGCGAAATCTTTAACCCTTCTATCAGAGCTCAACCGCCTGTTCCAAGCCCAGGAAAACCTCGCAGTGGCCGTAAGAAGCTAAAGTGTACCATTCTCTGAAGTGAATGAGTGCTCCCCCCTCACGACATACTTTGGACCAACAAATGTGTCCACGTTACATATTTCTGTATCTTACACCATTTCTCTTGCGCTTCTTCAATCTTCTAAGTCTCACGAGCTACTCAATCTTGTTATTCAGAGACAAAAACTGAACAAGCAATCTACTTACTTATCCAACACAAAATTGTATATAATATATTCCGCTAATGTTGTAGTCAAACTTCACAATGTTGCGCCTGTCTGTTTTCTATATTTGATTATTTAAATGTAGAATGCGCTATGGATGACTGAACCCCGAATTATGACTGGATGAGTCTTAGCTGTGTAAGTATTACACCCGATATTATTATTTATCACATGCATTCAGGTTTACCCTGAACTATTACTAGGACACGGACACACCTTTCTGTTGTTATGTATTATCTCGAGTGTGTAATAAATGATGGCTACCGTCAGACATATGACTATTAGCTTCGGGTTCAGCTTCCGATTTAGTTGTCGGATGTGATATAAAACGGTCGTTTATCAAACCCCACCACCCTCCCATCCCCATCGCGGTGCATGAATTTGAAACCAAGTACCAGCACATATTATGTTGATTATCATTTTTGTTACCTATGCCTCGGTAGATGCAAGACAACTCTCTCCCGTTCATATTTTTATGTTTTATCTCAAAGATCTGGTCAATCTCTCTCAATAGAACGTTGTTCATGCGGCATTTATTGTATTTGAATGTAGTTGTGTTAATCTCTCTATTATTTATAAATATATATATAAATGGCAATTGCAACTGTAGATTTGATATATTTTCTTTTTCTTTTATTCCCTTCTGCGTGTGACCTATCATTTTTTGTTGTGTCTGGCCTTTACACGTTCGAATGAAGGCCTCTCTCAACATTGTTTACACTATTGGATCTTTTATATTACTATTCTGTTTTGTTATGTCAAAACAGCCTACCTCTCAGTCTCCTATCCACAATTTAGTATCTATATAAGTGCATTTAATTTTCCCTTATGAAAAAGAAGGCTTATTATGTTCAACGGTTGAGCAAAATATATCTGAACAGCTTAAAGCAACTCAGCATAAGCTAAAATATGTCGATATTGACGATAAAAAAACAACCTGCATTACTATTATTCCTTATTTGAGGCCTATTCATATTTTCTGTATTATCAACGGTGTCTGTATATTTTGTTTGGTATTGTTTACTATGTTTTTACAAATTATCTTGTTCTTCTTCTTTTGCATATACATTATACAATATTTGTATTCTGTTATACTGTATACCTCTATATATATCTACAAATACTATTCAGTGACTCACTTTTTTGAGCATACGTATATCAGAATGATTAATAATTGTTTCCATTAAACTTTAGTTCATATGGTTACTCCGTTTAGTTAAATTGATCAGATCATAAAATACTAACACTGCCTTCGTTTAAATAAATTAAATGATTGTTAAATCAAACTGAAACAAACTTATGTCTAATTTTGTTACAGTTCCACTTTAAAAGTAAGTTAATTTTACAATACTGCTAGTTTTAAAATTATTTCGTACCAAGACAACATGAAGACATTTTCGATTAGTTGACTCTGTACAATACCTAGAGTTCTGTTCATTCTCTATTTGTTTTATATAATAGTGAATAATATGTTTTTTAAACTAATCAATTGCAGCGTTTTCAAATTCATTACAATAGAACGGTTAGTGTGCAAATTGCCTTTCTTTAGGTAATTTAACTCTTAAATTATACTTAGGGAACGTTTTAGGGTGATATAGTTGAACGATATTATGTAACCTGTATTCTATATATTATGTATTCACACGCACTCATGTTATTTATTGAAAATGTATCTGATTTTGTTATGTATTACTTTTGTTGTAATTTTATTCGACCGTCAAGAAATTCTTCTTGACGATTTTGTACAATAAAATATAACATACTTAGTTATTTTATTTTGTTGAAAGGTATTACTTTAAGTAGTAAAATGTGCACGCTATCTATTTTTATAAAAGTATTAGGGAGACTATATTAGTAACAATTCAAAAATTAACTATTTGTGCCAATTATAAATAGTTTTTTAATGAAGTTTACTTTGGGTGGGGGATTCAGAATAATGTTGTATTAGTAAATATATGTTTAAAAAGTGTTATTATCTTCAACATAGTATTGAGCTTGTGATAGCAAAGGTGTAATTTTAGAGTGATAAAACCAATTTACTTGTATTTATTTGGCATGCGAATATTTTCGCCAATTATTTACTGAGCAGTTACATTAGGGACCAACTAAATTACAGAAATAATCAGTAAACACAGAAATGTGAAGAAAGAGGAAAGTACACCTTTGAAAGTACAGGTTTATGTACAGAGTACAAATTATGTTAGCTCTATGAAGAAGAGTTTTTATTAGACCTATATTGGTATAATATAGTCCAGTCAATGTGAAATTACAGTAGACATGTTAAGGTTCGCCATCAGCTCAAAAGTAAAATAAAGTTAAGCAGTAGACATGCTTTTGTTTTTCCCGATAACCAGGACGTCGAAGAAAGGTAGTTACTTTGTTGTCACTTTCGGACTCTTGAGTGAGGGAGATATTCGGGAGAATGATTGTTAAATATTCCGAAAAGTTGATTCATTTCAACAATATCCGTACCAAGTAGCTTGAATGAATCCTCAATATAACGGCGATAAAAAGAAGAAAACTGATGAATGGGGTTTCAATATATCACCTTGTGCACCATAGAGGTATAATTACTAATATATGTTCAGTATAAGAATATCAAGTTGGTGTGCACAGAACAAGAATATCACGAAGGTAATTTTGAGAAATTGTGATAGTGAGACAGGTTTTATAGATTTGTTTTAAGATTATATCTAGTTTTAATAAGAGGGACGTTGGTAAAAAGCGAACTGACATATTCAATAGATGGTTGCCATTTTACAGTTATTAAGATATTGGGCTTCTGCTGCAAACGCGAAGAAAGTCTTGAATGATATAAATGCATAAGAATTGTTCTATAAATTAAGGACTAAAGATTGTCGATCCATTAAGCAAGTTTATTGCACGAAGATTCAATCGTCTATAGGTGAGGAGTATTAGAACCTGTTGAGCAGAGGGATTTAGCCTGTTGTTCATTGATAGTAGGCCTAAATGAGAGCATTTACTTAGTTTCAAACGAAGCTACTTGATCTTTTTGTTGAGTGTCACGTTTAAATTTGGAATGATCATATAAAAGAATTCATTTTATTAATGTAGTCGACTTTATTTATAAAAACCAGTCCGCGGCCCTTATCAGGGCGTGAAATATGACAATGTCGTTATTGGCCTTGAGTTTATTGATTAATGAGACTTGATCAGGAAGGAGTAAGAGTATTGTTATGGCATTGAGTCTTATTGAGTAAACGCAACGTTCTGACTAGATCAAACTTAATAAGAGTCGGTTCCTAATTCCTCGTGTGCTTCCAGTTATAATGCTATATAACATCATTTCTAGTACTGCTGCAATTATTGCCAAATGTAACAATTCAGTAAATAATTGGCGCAAAATATTCGTATGCCAAATAAATACTTATTTATAAAATCTTACCAAGAAGGAAGATAATTTAATATACTACTATAGGCCTATATAGTTGCACGATATATTGTTCCTTGAGTATAATATTTATATTGGAAAAAGTTTGAATTAACAATTATTTATTAATAATTGGTACTTTAAAATTTCAATTAAAGAAATGCAATGTCCTTCTGATCTCGAAACGAATATATTAAATAAATTTATAGCTCTTTGTTACGAGAAAAATAATGCAGATAACTTTAGCATAGTATTTTATTGCATGTTCTAAAAGTTATATAATTTCCTGATTAAGCATAATCAATATAGAAATTAAGATATCACAGAATGTCCCTACTAAAATTCTTTACCTTCCTAGAACATTTTTTGAGCACTACAGCTGTCCAAAATCTTGAATTATTTCGGAAATATCTTTTGAATTCTTTTGAACCTCGGCTTTATTATTGCTATATCGCAACTGTACTTTATTGTGTAGCATTTTTTTGTTAAAATCGGTTACTGTGGCACTTCATCTCATAGAAAACAAAGAAAAGTATAGATTTTAAATAAATGATTTAATGTAATGAAGCACTCCACCAAGAAATTTATATTTTTATTCTTTCGATAATACAATTCAATTATATAACTTGTATCATAATATTGTTATAAATACATAATATAAACGATTTTAGCTATTATAGTTTCACATCAGAGAATGCCATATACCTGCAGGCCCTAATGAAGTATGAACTCATATACACCATAAGGATAAAGAAGACAGCCAAAACATGTCAAAGTTGACTTTAATCCACATATAAACACAAAAACACCTAACAGATGCCCGTATGAAATAAACATGCTAGGAGCTTTGTTATTAAACATCGCAATATTATATTAAATTAATATTACTGTACAAATATAGGAAAAAAGTTGGTATGGAAAGTTGCTAAGCATAGTACATTTTTCATATAAAAGATAAGACAATATGAATATATATAAACTATTTATTCTACAAAAATCAAATGAAACTATACGAGCCTTAAAAAAAAGTTGCTTTATAGTAAAATTTAGTATTTCAATAAATGTCAAAATATTGAAACAAATAATTTCAAATCTATGGTTATTTATAGAAATTCAAAAATATTTGTTCATTGGAATAATCAAAGTCAGCTGTAATTTTTCATTAACCCTTCGTACGTGGACATACTTTTTAGGGTTTGCTACGTGGAGGGGGGTATTTCTTCCCCTGGAAAACCAAACTTCCTAGCATCCGATTATACGTAATTAATTATTAATAAATAATTTTAATAATCAAGTTAAATGGATATAATTTACGAAAAAATTATTTTTTCTATTAATGTTGCAAGTTTCAGCTCCTAATATCTTCGGCAAGTATGAAAACCTAGGGGGTTGTAAAATGGATCGATAATAACACAATTTTTCCTGGTATGTAAAATTATTCAAAATTATTTTTGTTATATGTTTTAGTTAGATAAAAGTATTGTAGCCCCTGAGTAAAAAAATCAGGGTCATACGTTTTATAGTTCAATCAAAAACTTAATTTATTTGAAAAAAATTGGCATACCGATGGATTAAACATTGTCACAAATTAATTAAATTCAAGCGAGACGATTCTTGGAAAACTTGTTGAGAGCTGGTGTGTAGGGAAAATGTGATCAGTCTACGGTAAGTTCATCAAATTATGAATGAGTTTGATAATGGTCGTGAAGAAATGAAGAGAAAAGCTGAATCAGGTTGAACACGAACTATCCGCACATCCGCGGAAGATATTGTGCGAGCATTCTTTCAGAACTAATTGAATAGAACACTGACAAGACTATCAAATACCGACATAGAACGTCTCACAGATATTGATGAATCTTTTGCACATACTATTAACGATATGGGTGGCATATAACCGTCATATATACAATAGACATATTTTGTATGGTTTGCTACTTGTTTTTTCAAACAAATTTATATTTTACAACCAGTTCATAATTACAAATTTACAAGTTTCATTACAAATAATTAGAAAAGATATAGCAGTTCATAATTACAAATAATAACCGTCATTAGCGATTATCAGACGAAAATCATTACACATTTTTCGAAACTTTTTGGTCATCATAGCCTCGGTAAACGTGGGTAGGTGCTCACGTAAAAAATTGTTGAGAT
>JAUZND010046890.1:0-20102 GCA_034780555.1 Coelogynopora nodosa | reverse complement strand
ATAAATATAAATGGAGAACAACTTAACCATCTAAAATTCGCAGATGATATAGTTCTGATTGCAGATAACATAAAAGATTCGGAAGAAATGTTAAATAACCTTCAAAAGGAGAGTAGAAAGAGTGGATGAAGATCAATTGGTCAAAAACGAAAGTGATGATCAATAACAAAGTGATTCCAGAAAAAATCAAAATAAAAGGCCAAGAAATTGAAATGGTAAATGACTACATTTACATAGGGCAGAAAATCAGCCTACAAGAAATGAATCAAGCAAGCCAAATCCAGAGAAGAATTATTCTCGGATGGCAGGCATTTGGTAGACTAAATAACATCATGAAAAGCACCCTTCCTATCTCTCTAAAAACGAAAATATTTAATCAATGCATTCTTCCAACTATGACGTATGCATCAGAAACGTGGACAACATCGAAGAAAATAGTGAACAAGCTGAAGACCACACAAAGAGCGATGGAAAGATCGATGATTAATGTTACAAAAAGAGACAGAATAAGGAATACGGAGATTAGAAGGAGAACGAAGGTTGATGACATCATCAAGTGAATAAAGATCAGAAAATGGAACTGGGAAGGTCACATTACGAGACAACAAGATAACCGTAGGACCTCAAGATTGACGGAATGGATTCCGAGGGACGGGAAAAGGACGAGGGGCAGACCTATGGCGCTATGGGAAGACGAGATTCGGATGTTTACGAAAGCCCTAACCTGGAAGCAATTAGCCAACAACAAATCTATGTGGAAACGTCAAGCTAAGGCCTTCGCCCTGCAGTGGGCCGATACGGGCTGATGATGATGATGTTTAATTTTATTAAATATTTTCATTTTATTAATGTAATACTGCAAATAAATGGAAATACTTTCTTCTTAAAATATGTAACAATGAAATTTTTACACATGTGTAATTTTTACATTGTTTATGTTACATTTAAATAAAAAAGTGAACAAAATAAATGATTGATGGAAAAATATATTATTGATTTAATTTAAAATTATATATATTTGTCATTTAAATAGTAAATTTGTCAAATTTTTCATAAACCAAATAAAAGATGTATTATATGCCAAAGTATATAAAATACCTTGTTTTGATTATGCATAAGTGTTAGGGTTTGATAAATGATTGATGGAAAAATATATTATTGATTTAATTTAAAATTATATATATTTGTCATTTAAATAGTAAATTTGACAAATTTTTCATTAACAAAATAAAAGATGTTCTAGATGCCAAAGTACATAAAATACCTTGTTTTGATTATGCGTAAGTGAAACATTCAAAACAAAATACACACATAAATTAAATAGGTAGTTTGTTATAACAAAATATAAATTTAATATCTACATGACACTATTTTTCGAAAATATAAAATTGTTTATGTTTCATAGTTTAACCCATTTCCACTAATGAAGTGTATTTAATGTATAAAGTAGCAGTGAATATTGTAAACAAAAATACAACGAAAACTGTTATGATTTTAAATGGTAAAATATTGTAAATTACCTGGAAGAACACTTAATCCAGCTTCTTGCCATTCTTTTGTTAGTAATAATTCTAAATCATCAAGAAGCTTTGTTTCAGATTTACAAATATTTTCTGAGGTCTAGGGGCAAAACGAAAAGGGACATGTAACATTCATCATAGTGCTATGTAGAAACATACAACAAACAACACAGTATTAATATATACATTTTTATACAATAAATTATTTCTATTTGATAGAATATTATAATACAAAAAAATTTGATATTTATAACTACTATTTCGTAAGTGATATTTTTACCATTTTAAATTTATTTGTAATTTACTATAAATTTGATAAATTATAGTAATAAATTGCTGTAAATAAAAATGTACAATATAAACTGTATTAAATAGTATATTTTACTATTGTTAAATGTTTTTTATATATCGTACAACATAATATTTATTTTTATTTGTAATTATAATTTTATATTTCAACAATACATGATGATCTATAAAAAATTAAAATGCTGCTAAATAATTAATTTTGATATTAAATGTAGATATAAATTGAAATTTGTTATGCATACTAAGATAAAAAATGGAATGGTATAAAACTGCATTATTCAGTGATCATATGATTATACAAGTTTTTAATAATATTATTATTTAAAATTCATAATTCCCTTTTAATTTATAAATGGTTATTATATTTATTTAACTTAAATATTTTTGTGTTTCAAATTCAATTTTATTGTCTAATTGTTAACTGTTCTGTAAACATTAAAGTTTCAAAAGCTTTATATTAAGAAAATTATTTCATGCAAAATTTTTATAATCAATTGTTTACTTTACTTCTTAATGGTCCTTCTATCTATTTTCTATGCATCTTCAGTATACATATAAATAACTATGTTTTTTCACCTATTTCCCTTTATAGCACAATAATGTTTTTCCTCAGATAATTAAACTACCATCTATTTATTCAGACATCTCATGTAAGTTATCCATTGCCTATCTCTCCATTTCTTCTTTCAAAATCTCCTATTTTTTTATGATGTGTATAAGATAATTGTATTGTTCTTTCTGGATGCTCTTAATGAATCTTCCATTTATTGCAGCTTTTCATGAAAATAATCCATTTTGTAACATGAACTATTCATAACATTTAGAGTATTTTAGTATTGAACAACATTCCTAACACTTTCTTGAATTTAAGATGAACCTCTTGATACCACATTATATCAAGAGATAATTATTTTGCAAAAGTAATAATGTCATTTTTATTATTAAGGGATCCCGAGTACATATATATATATATGTATATAATATATAAATACATGCATAAGATCTATATTTAAAAGTAGCTACATTTTCATATTGTATATTATTTTTTTGTAATGGTTATTAGACCTAATATATTGTTCGATGTTTCTTATATTATATGTAATATAATTGAAGGTAAAATAATCTAAATGTAGTTTGTTTTTATATAATACATAAATAAATAATTTTATATTTATGATATGTATTTACAAATAGAATGCTCAGTAAACAAATGTGTTACAGATAAGGATGTAATTAATAATTTATATAATTGAAAAAAGTATTTTACAAACTTATGTACAATATGCAGATATAATATAGATAAATTTTAAACTAAATAGAATAAAATAATTCTCTATTATACCTTCATCAGTAAAATGAAATAGACTCAGTATAATAATAATATAATGTATATCTCTAAACATTTAGAGGTCAAATATAATGAAACAAGTAAAATCAACATATGTGCATAAGATAGATACTACAGTAATACATAATAAAAACATAATAGAAAATAAAAATTGGTTTTAATTTTTCATATTTAATTTTTTTTTTTAATTACCTAGTTAAAAAAATCTACTATACTTAATATTTAGCAGTGATCTTGAAATTAAAAAAATAATTGTAGCTTAAAGATTAAAATGAATAGAAATGTGGATTATCATGGACATGTGGCAGGCCTACAACGTACCATCAAACAATGACACAGTTGACCACATGGTCAACTTTGTAAATCCCAATGACTCAACACAAAGACCATCAAAGAAAATTAAGGAGACTGTAATAAAAACATTTAGAGCCATGCATGGCACATATGATGCACTATTTAATTCATACTTGCAAGACTTTTTAGTTCTATGACCTATTTAAGAATAATTTGTATTAAAATTTTATTTACTGGGTGAAACATTATTGATACTCTTGCAGATATGTGCACATGTCAATTTTTTTATAATTGTATTTTTATGAAAATGTTTACCTACTCAAAAAAAACTCTGCTTTATTTTATAGAAAATTTTTTAATACAGTTTAACGAAAATATGTTATTTATTAATTTTGCCAGAAAAATAATTATTATAATCTTTTTTATATTAACAATTGTTATTATTATGCATGAGGCAACCAAGACAGTTGCATCAGTGCACCTTTTCCTATCTGTGCTGCTAAAATCAAACAAGGACTAGCTAAACTGACCTTTTAGATATATAGAAATAAATTGTAGTACCAATTTTCCCTTCTTCCTTGGTTTTAAAAATAAAACATTTCATTTGTTGTTTTAAAATCATTTATTATATTTTGGCATCACAATTTAAACAACAACATATTTTTAATGTTTAAGCTCTTGATGGTGGCAGATATTTAAAGTAGATAGGAATTTATGAATACACATGATTACCAACTGTACCATCAGAGCCAGCTACTACAATTTTGATGTATCTTTATTTTGTGAAATAAATGCAATTAAAAAGCAATTTTTGAATGAAGAAGAGTGTTTGCGCATACTTGAAAGAAGAATAAAATTATTTCCTACTACATTTCCCATATGGAACAAACAAAGGTGCAGTTCTAACTAGGAAGACACTTATACATGGCTGTATTCTATTCTAATAAAGAAGACAGTGCTTACTGTTCAGTTTATACTAATTTTTTCAGCTTTTAAAACAAAACTTACGTTTATAGATAATTTATTTACAGACTGGAAGAATTCATCTTTAGATATTATTATGTATATAATTATTGATTATGTGCACTATAGCATTTTAATTAATACTAATAGAGTTTTTAAATTACATAAAATTAATATATATTTAATAGATATATGCAATATAGTATTTTAATTAATAAAGCTTCTAAATTATATTAAATTAATTATTAATAACCATGGCAAAATAGTATTTAAATTAATAAAGCTTTTAAATTACATAAAATCAACAATTATTTAATAGTCATGTGCAATTGCCAATATAGCAATTTAATAAATAAAGCTTTAAAATTAAATTATAATTCTATAAAAATAGACATGTGTGCATCTGTAACTTACAGTATAAGAGATATATTATTATACTTATGTTAATTTATATAACTTATATAGACCCTTTTTAATGTTTTTTGATTTCTATATTACCTGCAAGAATTTTAGTTCTGTCACTTATTTATGGATGATTTATATCCAACTTTTTTTACTGGTTATATTTTAGTCTGTTTATGCAAATATAATAAATACTATTGTTGGTTTGACATTGTATATTCAACTATTAAATAAACTAATAATTTACAGCCATTTCAACTTTTAAATAAACTAATAATTTACAGCTGCAGCTTCTTCACAATTCAAATTGGCAAAAGCTGTACTATTTTGAGATAATGTTTATACACTAAAAAGAATTTACAACCACATTCATGAGCATGGTCAACAATGTTAATATGACCATTTTTAATGAGTATAATGATTGTAAATGTCAACAAGTAAAAAAATATTTCAATCATACCATTTCATTGTCATTGTTTGAAGATTCAGAAGGTTGAATATGATCTTTGTCTACAATATTCATTTCAAATATGATTCAGTTATCAACGTACTTACTTAGTAATTATAAATTAGATAATATTTACGTTGCACCATAAAATAATTGAGGCATTAGCAACGCATTCAAATTGCCTACAAGTATTACTAGGGCATAGTTCATTTAAAAAAACAAATAGCTAATTATTTTTAATAGTAATCATATATTTATATTAATTACATTTATTCTAATATTATTATTGTTATATTAAATATTATTATGTTTTACATTATTTTCATTTATATTTTACATATCTACATTTAATATTTATAATAATAAAACAATCATTACAAATAAAAAGGCAATTTTTTTATAAATTATATTTTTTGTATATTTACAAATATATATATATATATACATACAGTATATACAATTATGTTTTAATAGTGTAGTTTTTATTTTATTGAATTAAACAATAATTAATATTTATATATTAATAATTATATATTAAGAAAACATTAATTTTATTATACATATTATATTTAAAAGAAGAATATATTTACAATTTTTTTTTTTAATATATAGTTTTTGTATTGTATATTTGTTTCGGTCATTATAAATATTGCAATGAAGTGTGGCATAAATGTGGGATCAATTTAGTGTGGCAAATTGTATGTACAGTTTTTAATAAAGGAATTGTGTCAATAAACGAAATTTAGTTTTCTGCCACAATGCATGGTAATAATGTATCAGGCATAAATTTTTCTATGTGAGATTATAAAAGTTATAATCAAAATAAAATTTTGAAACTCGTTCGGTAAATCTAATTAATTAGATACATCTATTATTCCACTTTCTTGAAGCAAGTTGTATCTTGGATGATTATTTATTAGTATAAGAAAATACCTTTTTAATAATTATATTTTTTCTTTGGTTTCAATTATTCTGTGGACAGTGTATAATTGTACGGCGTAAATTCATAATAAAAAATCAATTTTTATATGTAATCGGTTATAGTCAATATTCATTGCCAATCCAATTCTTTCTCAAAACATGAAAATCATTTATTATAATAATGCCACTATCCTACACAACCAGATTTTTTGAAGCTTAGAATTCAACGCACAAATGCTATCATATTGAAACAGGTACTATATATACTCACCAAGCGTGAACTAAGGTTTGTGTTCCAAAACTGGAAGCAGTGAGAAACTTTGAATATTGAAAAATTTGTAAATAGGGATCGACAGAAAATTTGTCGATATATATTGATGATATATTAACTGTTTCATATTTTAATATCTTCAAACTTTCACAATTACCATGGTGACCAAGAAGATCATATAAAGTCGTTATGATTTTTGTATGGTTATTAACAAAAGGTTAATATTTGTAATTGTTGAAGATTATATTTTTACGGATTACAAATTGGAAAACTTGCTTTCATTGTTACTATTATACTACTTATACTTGCAATATTTATACTTTTTGAAATTATCGAATACAAGTGATTCCCTTTTATACAAGTTTAATATATATACCAGGGAATGCTTTAAGTATTTAAGATATATTAAGAATATTATAGTAGTCCCTAACATAAATACCTATAATGTTGTGTATGCACACAAAAACGTGAAAGAAATACTTAATTCAACTTTCTAGAAAAATATAAACGAAACTTAAGATGACGGCGAAAATTTATTCTTAACCATTTCCAATCTAATATAATTTCCAAACAAACTTAAAAATACATTTGTAAATGTTATTTCAGAATGCCCAAATTTGCTATGACCATACAATGCCAACAATGCCCAACATTTTTTATATTGCTGGAGGTCGTAACCAAATGTTGTATTATGTTAGAAGAGTACTATAAGAAAATAAGATTTAAGGTGTATCTTGAAAGTGTTCTAAGTACTATGCTACATACATATGTGCTATACATGTTTCAAGTTAGTATCAAGATTCTAAATAATTACATAAATCAATTTTTTAGACCGACATTATGTATATATAATTTGAACACAAGAGCTGATCATCAAAATAAAACAATTACTTCTAAAAAGATATATTTTTTATTCGCAAAAGGCATTTTAAATTATCAATATAGTTATATATAATTTAAAACAAAACAAAGGTACAAGATGTAACAATGATAAAAAAATCGATATTAATTAAACAAATATATTAAAATAAAAAATATAACATATACATCGGGGCTTATTTTGAAGCATTTATAAGTGTAAATTATGGCAACACAAATACTTATTTAAAAACAATATAAAAATAATGTTCTTAACAAATAAAAAATTGGTAAACAATAGATACTGCCTAGAGTTTACAAATGTATTTTATTATAAAAAAGAGCTATAGTTGGCGGAAAAAATACCAGATATACCGCGGAGAATTCGATAATAAAAATTTGATATATTAAGCAATTTATTTCACAAATTGGATAAATAAACGGATAAAAAACCAGATATACCGCGGAGAATTCAATAATAAAAATTTGATATATCAAACAATTTATTTCACAAATTACAATATAAATATTCTAAAATTTTAGCGGATAAAAAAATTGATGTATAACTTCCGTTCAAAGTTATGTTTGAAAATAAATTTGCCAAAATATAGAAAATGAGGAATACAAATTTTATGGAAAATTAATACTAAAAACTGTACTGAAAAGTACATATAAATAACCAAACAAAACTCAGCAGCAAAATTACAAAATAAGTAAAGGCTAAACTGTGTAGTAATTATTCATAAAAATAAATAAAACTAGACAGCATAATGTTGTCAAAACATTTTAATAAACATCCACAAAAACCTATTTTAATAAAGAGCCAGATCTCAAAATTTGTATGAATCTAAAATAAATACATTATAATATATACTACGGAGAAGAATAGTTAACTCGTGTAATACCATTTATCAAAGTCATCATTTGCCTTCTATATATATATATATAGAACAGACTTGTAAAGTGAATGACACAAGAAGAGCTATGTATAGGCCTAATATAAGAAGATATACTAAATAATATGATTGATACAAAATGCAAATTTAAAACTAAATAAGACCTGTTTTGTGGTAAAATGAGCTAAACATGTACATAGTAAAGAATGAAATGTCTAAAGAGCCCTAAATACATGTACAATTAAACAAATGTTATTAAAGACAAGCAACTGGAATAATTACTGGTAAAGCAACACAGCCGAACTAATTTGGTTTGTTACTATCAATTGGGAGTGCGCGATATTGCGTTTTGTGTAGTGGAACCGCTGATTAATACATGCCTGCAATTAAAATAGTAGTATAAGCATAATTACTGATTGCCAAAAAACTGATATATGTGCCACTTTTGCGCCAGAACAAAAATCCAAATGTAATTCTAATTGAATCATATTAATTTGCTTATTGTTATTCATTAATAAAAAATGTATTGAAAACTCTTGTGCTCATCGTGGTCTTTAAATCCTTCTGGAAATAACCGGGTATTATAGGTTGATTGGACTAGGGTTAGTTTGATTATATCACCTTCTCAGCATTAGTTTTTTAGTTTTAAATATAATTTTATTCAGTAAAATTATAAATATAATTTACATATTGTAAAAATTATGTTTATGGTAATAGCGGTTTTCAAATGTGAAGACGAAGTTTGCAAATCAGAAATTATAATAAGATTAAATTTACGAATGAACACTTCACGAAACAATAATAATTATTATTTCAATGAAATCAAGCACGGTTTCAATCTTAATCTAAAAAATACACTACAATTGTTTAAAAAAATAGAATTTATCCTATTATATAAAAAAGGACAATTCAGCATTTGCTATACCTACCCAGAGTCATGAACACGCGAACTGACAGTCGTTACGGCCACCATAGACGGGTTCACAGCCGCGTACTGAACACAAGGAAAGGTGGAGAGAATAAAAAAAAAATAGCATTAAAAATGTTTTAAAAGTTTTTGATGGTGTAAACATTGTAATGTAAATATCGTGAAATTATATCAACATTATTACTTTTGCTAAAAAGGATATTTTTAATAATAGCAATGTCATGAGGACATTGACTGAGGATTACTTAATTAAATTACAGCTTGCAATAAGTTATTGAACATAGGGTACACTGTTATTAATCTTTAGTCATATTTTTATAGCAAAAATGAAAAGAATTAAGTCAGAATATTATTGATTGAAACAACTAAATGCCTTATAATTAAAATAATCACAAGTTATAAGTTCTAAGCATTATTAAAAGCTGTATACAATTACTAGTTTTCAAAATTTAATTTACCCAAGTGATGGTTTTGGGAAATGTAAACAATATAATTGTTAGAAATATTACCTTCAAATATATAAAAATAATGTAACTCATGAAGTTTCAATAATATAGAATATGGTTGATCAGCTCCTTATACTCGAAATAGACTATGATTCTACTTTTCATTGAACTCACACATAATTGACTAAATGTACCTAAATTTACATTATCTAATAATCGTACTCTAAATGAAATAAACTGTCATTATTATACAATATATACTAAAATTACAAATACATCTAACGATTTAATCGATAAAAAATAAGGTCTCATAAATAAAATAATATCATAGGAAAAGGGAACTGAGTGGCCGAGTGGTTAAGACGCTGGTTTGCGGATGACGACGGTGTTTTCTCAGAACAGGTTCAAACCTACCCTTGAACTCTCCCGTTCCTATCTAGCAGCTGTGCTATAGTCGAGAGTTTGCGACCCTTAAAAAGGAAGTACGTGTGAAGTAAAGCCGTAAAACTAATTCTAAATTCAATTCGTCAAATAAATTATTACCAAATATTAGTAAGTTAAATTATACTTCAGTTACATACGCTCAATAAATATATATGAAATAATCACATCTGTTATCCTATCGATACGACAATTCGTTAAATATCCTACCTTTGTCAAATCAAATGTCTAGTGTATATAGATATAGACTTTATACCTGTTAAAGAAATATATTCAGAAACTACAATTTTTAGATTTCAGCCCCTCTAAATTAATAGAGCTTCGTACACTATATTAATTTGCGCACTTATCCTTTAGTTGCTTACTCCATTGATAGTAATAATATTTTAATGATTGTATGTTTGAGAATAAAATTATGATGATCTAATTATATATATATATATATTTATAATAAAAATCCATGTTCTAGACTAAAATATATTATGTATTAAAGTATAATGTTGCATAATATTTTGCTAAAAAAATTGAAGAAATATTCTACTGTTTGAGTAGTGAATAAAATGAGAATTCCAAAAAACCTCCCAACACATTATTTCAAATGCACTAAAATTATTATAAAACAAAAAATTGCTAATATTGTTTATAACAATAAAACAAAATTCAATAACAATTATTCATAGATATGCTTTTATCTATGTAAAATAAATACCAGTTAAGGATTTTCTTCATACTCCCTTTAATGGGTTCCTTGACATGCAAAACTATTGTGAGTGACCGTGGCTCTAATGTAAGAGTCATTGGTGAAGTAGGCGCGCTTCCTAAACTATCCACTGCTCTAGATTCAGGGACCTTGATCCGTCCCTGAATATTTATTTAAAACAGATTCTTACGTTCAATTGTGTGGTATAGGGTTGAATAATTAATTTTATGTAGTCAAATAAAAAATTGAGTCTTTTCAAAAGGGTTGAGTCGATAATAGTATGAAACATGACAATCAAAATAAACAAAAATATGTAGGCGTCCTAATTCAGTGTTAAAAAATTGCTAGTAATATAATTCAACATACAAAATAGCAATTTTGAAAAGGTAATAAACATAAAATGAAAATATAATAACAAGTTACGAATAATTATTATATTATTTCTAAATTTTTTATTTTTTTTAAAACTATTACAAATTCTTGAAATTATTAAATAGTGGTTTAATGTGTTTAATATATAAAACACTAATTCAAATATAATTAATCTGATTAATTTTAGTTTGAGAATAAAAACGTCAGAATGCATGTTTGCATGTTCCGAAAATTAAAAATATATAAATATTTTCTAATTATAATTACTCTATCAAATAATGAAATGTTTCGATATTTCTGTAAATCACAATAACAATTACTGTATTACCACAATAAAATACAAATGTTGCAGAATATCCGAAACGGGTAATTTATACTACAGAATATAACGAATTTACATCTATCGATAAAAAATATATAACTATGTATGAGTGCAATATACCACAATAGTTTAAAAATATATATACTTAAAACAAATTAAACAACGCAGCAACAAATTCATATATCGCAAAGGGGCCTACAGATTATTATTTTAAAAGCATAGTTTAATGACAACATTGGCATGTAACAAGTTGTAAGTGTAAGTCAAGGCTGTAAAATGCGAGTTCCAACATACACCTTGTAATTTTAAAGATAAGTTGGCAGTGGTAAGAACTAAAGTTGTGCTTTGGTGCGTTGTTCAATGTATACGAGATGTTTATAATAGAATTCATGGAGGGTTATTCAAACTGAACTATTTCCGTGTAGTAGGCCTAGTTATTTATGTGCAGATACATATATATACAATTAGATTAACTGACTAAACCGTGCATACTTGTATTACATTTAGGGTGAAGTGGAATGCCAGTCGCATAGTTAACAGCTAAATTTAGTTATATTATGAGATGTAATGAAGTTGTTTCGCAACTTTGATTCATGGCAGTGAATTGAAAAGTACAATGAGAACGTATATGTCAATTTCCTGTATTACGTCTGATCGCTTATTATTCTATACCTGCCATATATATTTTTTTCTATTATGCTTGCGCATTACGGTTAGCAATATTATATTAAAAATTAGCTATTGTGATTGAGAATTTATCAAAACATGTCAATATTAATAAGTTAAACCAATGCAATGAAATGATGGTATGTATAATCGTAAAAGGTTAAAAACGAAAATAACTCATATATATTGAAAATAGAAATAATTAACAAAACACAGCAAACGGCCACAAACTTCTATGGCAACCCAGACAGTCTTATTGATAAAGAAAAAATAAGACTGGGCAGTAAATGTAAAATATTATTTCATTTCTGAACTCAGATAAAGCTTTCTTGAGTCTGTGGAATTCCCGTTCTTGCTTCCCTGGAGTCAACACTGGCAGAGTATGTCTTATCACAGTAAATATTATTAAATACTAAAATTAAATTCATCATGCAGTACTATACTACTGCAATTTAGGTGAAGCACAAAAGCATGTTATAGTGTACCACATGTTTATATTTTATTGCGAATATATTACCAATAATATATAAAAAGTATTTAATGAAATCTTATTATATTTTAAGAATCACATTAATGACACGTAAGTACCTATACTGGAAATATAGTAATACTGAATGAAATTATTGGCCACTAATAATATCTTTTCGCTTATTGACTATAAAAGCATACTTCAAATTTCAAACTTAAAAACATTTTCAAATTGATAACCATGCCTACGGAATAGGTCAAACTCTCTCTTCCCAGCCCTTACTTTGAGTCTTGCCCGCTCCCTAGCGCCCACTTTATACGCGGACACGATGAAGTAAATCCCGACGGCGGCGGCGGCAAAGGCCATCCCGACGAACACCGGGCCGATGATCTCGCCCCTGTCGGGCGTGAGGAAGATGTTCTGATAGAGGTAGCGCAGACAGATGAGCAGGAGACCAACGATGAACATGAGTACCGCCAGGACGAAGAAGACCACAGCGACGGTGAAGGGGGTTCGCGCTTTGCCGTACCACACGGCGTTGAGCCGGCTCTGCACCTTGTGGTCCTCGTATTCGCGTTGCAAACTCGAGTGTCGGAGGTGTTGCGAACGGGAGGATGCCTGACCAACAGAGAACAGTGAACCAGAATCTTCTCAATGAATGTATTTTTCAAATGAACTTAATAAAATTAATTTAAACTATTCTTGTAAAAAAATGTAATAAAATTTATATTCAAGAATTTATCTTGATTATACTAAACATTATATAATTACACATGGATGCTTTGTTTGGACAATTTATAATAATGTGTAAAAACAAATTAATTGTACTCATTTATTATTTAAAATACATTTTAATGCGCTACCAAACTATATATTATGTTTTATTGTTATCTAACACATTGATATTTGATATATTTATTTCTTTTCAAAAAGCTCAATTCTTAAGAACCTCTTAAACAATAAGCAAGTTTACATCAAGATCACTGTTACCTGTGAATAAATTAACGTCACATATAGATTTTCTTGCAATTTTTATCGTTAACTAAAAGTGGATAATTCGAGCAAAACTCTTAGCTACCGCATAAGTACACATAAAACTGATATCAAGGCTGAAAAAGATACAACAAATAGCTATCCTTTTAACCACAGCGACCATGCTGGTATCATTGTGTCTTGGACTCCAAACCATCGAATGATTCTGATCGCCTAGGCAGAGAAGACTTTTCAATGTTAGTTAGGATACGGTTGAACAGGGTACGGAATGGCATGGTATATACATGGTATAGGCTATATATATGTACATGGTATCATGTGGTGTTTGACAGAAGGCGGTCATATATTTGGAGTTGTAGGTTGAAGAAAATGTTGGTCATTGTTTAGGCGAAGGCAAGAGTTGCTGATGAGTTGTGCGAGGAGATTGTGATGAGATCTGGGTTTGTAATGTTGATCTTAGGTTGTGGGGTGTTGAGGAGATGGTTGTTTACCAGAGAATGACGATGGTGACGATCTTTATATGAGTGTATTAAGAATTTTCGTAGGTATTATTAGGTAAGGGTTAGTGGATATATTGAAGGTGTTTTGTGTCTAAATGCTGTGTTTGATTTTGTGTTTAGGATTGGTGATATTTCTGTTTTGAAGGTGGTGGTGGTTTCGATGGTGATGGATGAGTCCTTGGGTGAATAGGAAGGTGTTGTATGTTGTACTAGGTCGATGTTTGTGGTGAGAGTGCAGCTTGAAGCAATCCAGAATGCTGTGTTTCGTATGGTTTGGAGTTGACGATGGAAGGGGACCATATTGCACAAGCGTAATTTATAATTAGACGAATGGTTGCTTTGTATGTGATGAGTGTGGTTTCTTTGTGTTGTAACAAAAACTTTTCATTAAATAATTAAAGTATGTTAGGGCGTGTTTACACCTTTTTGTGGATATCAATTATGTGGATTTTAAAAGTGTATCGAATGTTACTCTGAGTATTTTACGTGTTTTGTTAAATGGTATTGGTCTACAGTTAATCAATGAATAATTTCTAGCTTAGATTTTCTTCGGTGTAAAAATTTTAATGTGGCAACAAATGTTTAAAATATATTAATCAAAAATTTAATATGGCATTATATTTATTTTGCTCATAATTATCGAAAATAAAAATCACTATGTACTCGTATAAATAATGACAAAATATTAATATATTAAAAATAAAATATTTAATTAAAAAGTATTCATAATGATTTATAGCTTTTAATCGAAGCGTTTATAATCAAAATATAAAATATTTTTTAGTCAATTTAACACAATAATTTGTAGGTAAAAGTCATGGTTCTGTAGTTGAACTAAAACTATGTTATCGAGACTGATAAAAGCTAATCTAATTATTATTTTCAAATACGTTTTCAAACAAAAATAGAAACTGAGAAATAAGGACAAATACTGAATTAGGGGAAGGCTTTATGATGCTGTCAATATCTGTAGTAACAACAACATTAATAAGGTATTTATATATTTTTTGTATAGTAAATATATTTGAATACATTTGAAAGTTATAGTTTATGTCAGCGACCGATACATAATTAATTGAATAAATATAACATCTTTATTCGCAAAAGAGTAACACATCAGCATTGCTTCTTGTGAAAACAAGGCATATATTGCAGATATACAGATTGTATATTAATTATAAACTATAGTCAGGAAATAAACAAATTTAAACGCCAACATCTCAATGACTGGTAAAAGTAGTCACCTTGGAAGCTCCAAGACTGTTTGATGTTGCTCGTCTACCCGAAGCAAGACTGGACTGGCTGGAGTTGGGATGGTGGACGTAAGCAGGGTTGTGCCGTGCACTGGGCACAATATCTCGTAGTTTGGAGAGATGACCTGAACATTCTGGTAGGGTAGATGTGACAAGAAATGTATCATTAATACAGAAAAGATATTAATTTCTCGTTTTTAGAAGTAACATAAACTAAATCGTATCAAGTTTATTACAAATATACGTATATAGGTCATTGCTTTAATTGTGTTAGCAAATATTATTTTAAGTGACTCATATTATATATTTATATTGAATTTACTCTAGTATATAAGAAAAGTTTCATATACAATTTAGCCAGCAATTATATTTAAAAGATAGTCATTTCGGAAACCGGTATAAAAAACTGGCATAATCATTATTTTTTCCATAATTCTAACAATAAATAGTAAAACAATCCCAATATCGCACTAACAATAAACAGCTTGCAATAAATATACCTACCATGCGTTGGTGTTGCTGGAGTTGATGGAGTACGCGGAACACTACTGTTAGACAGCCGCTGCTGATGATGCGGCTGACCTAAGGAAGTTGGACGTGGTACAGAGGAAGAACGCTGCTGATAATGTTCCACCGGTGCATTACGATGGTTACTTCTCGGCTGACGAGTGTTGCTGTGGTTCCTTTCGGACTGATGATTGTAGACATGTGCAGCTTGGTTTGGCTGTTGATGCACGCGAAATTGACTGTGCCTATATCTCTGTGCATGGCTGGTCATTGTAGATATCGAAAATGGTCAATCCCCCATCTTGGTTATGGATTCAAAATGAGAGATATTTTAAGTTTATATTATAATAAAATTTTACTTGCTGCAAATTAATTACTAAAAATAAACAAAATGGATGAAATAAAAGCCAATTCATACAAAAAATAGCTGCTAAGGCAGAGCCTACCAGAACTAGAAATTAGTGCATTTAAAGGTTTTCAGTTTGTTTTTGCAAGTAAAGCAATATATAATTACAAATATCGAATAACAAAGATATAGTTTGCGATACTTTCTATGAGCATTAATTTTGAAATACATTAAATTCTTTTCTTAATGACATACCAGAAATCTAACAGTACCACACACTTAATTCATATTTTCTGCGCTTAGCAATACATGACACAAATATAGTTAAAATACTAAAAAATAATTAAATTAGATAATTCATTCAATATTAGTTTTATATGTTCTATGTGAGTTCTTGTAACCCTACCATATAATCAGTATAATGTGTATTGGCTTTGCAGTAAAACCATAATATTTTGTTTGCAGCCACTAATCTAAAGTTTCAAAAAATAATAATACACTAAATTTAATTTTTTTAATTTAAAAAAAGAAAGAAAAAAAATTAGAAAAAATTAATATTACAATTATGTTTAGCACAACAATTTTTATAGTTTTGAACTCCAGCTTTCCAATAATTTCTATATATACAGGTAAAAATACAAATAAAACTCGGAGAAATATTAGTAGTTTGACTATGATATAAGCAGTTTCCAGGATTTTTATAGTTTAACTATTATTAAGTACTATTTCCCACCAGAAATTCAGATTTATAACTTCATCAACTTCAATAAACAGCTTAATGGCAAATATAGGGAATTTTGAATGGATTTCTTTTTGTCTTTTTAAGTGGATAAAATTGTTGACTTTAAAATCAGAAAATATGTTTTGGAAGTTTTAAGAAATTTAAAATTATCATCTATAAAATTATTTGTTTCTGTGTGGTCCACTACTAAATCTAACTATTGAAAAGTAATTTTCTTTCTACATAATATAATGTTGCTATATAATTTTATTTATAACTGCAGCTTTGTAGTGTATTTTCCTTTAGATAGCACACTCTTAATTAAATAATGTATTGCTTAAATTAAAATATATATTTACATAAACATGATGAGTATGTCATGGTTTTAATACTACAAACAAAGAGTATATCACATAAAATCAAAATAAATAGATGTTAAAAAAACTGGTCATCACTGTAAATGATTAAATTACCAAAACATATAGGAATGAAAAATGCATATCATACAAATTTTATATTGTTACAAAAATAACCACAGTGAAATGTATATTTATACACACCAAATATTTATAGCATTTGAGATTAAAAAAGTGAGGTATGAAAAAAGAAAGGTCAAAATTTTTTCTAGTGTACAATATTGGGGTCCTTGAATAATCCAAACACAGATGACAATTTTATTCAGTATTGCAACACTAAAGTATTTAATGCATTCATCATTGTCTGAATTAATTTAGTAAGGTAAATGTATATAAACAAATGTAGATTGTTTGATAAATATAGTAGTTGTGTCCCAAATAAACAAAAAAATTACTTTTTGGGTGCAGTAGTGTAAAATTTGGTATTCTATCATTTACCCTTTTCTATGTTATATTATAAGTTATAATCAAATTACTATTTTGGATAATAAATGGTCAATTATATAACTTTAATACATATATTTCAGTTCCTTGATGTAAGTTGTCTCCGTGGATAATTACTTCGGCTTAAATTATGAGTGTCAAATAAGGTAGAACATTCGTTTAGTACATGAAATGTATAATTAAATACCTCTTCCTATTCAGGGTCTACAGCTAATGAGGATAATACCTATAGTGTTTAGCATAACATTATAAAATCATTACTTTAAATATTAATTATATCATTGTTTTAATGCTATAGGTATTATAGATAAAATAAATTAAAGAAATTACTGTATGGAAATGAATAAATAATTAAATAACCCTTTGGCACCAGGATGATGTGACATTTGCATCATCAGAAAAGTCTTTCTCTGCACTGGGTGCTGCAAACTCAAAAATTCATTTGAAATAAAGTCATTTAATGGCTTTTTAAAAATATACTACATATATTTTACATGAAATGGTTGAAAATACCTGGTGGCAAGATACCCTTTTCATGACCATCTACCCAGAGTGCTGTAGATAATACAAAAAAATCAAGCTTTATTGTGATTGGCTGTATAGAAGAAAATTGTTCCATTTACATGGAATTCTCGAATTTAATTAGCTATAAATAGAGCAGTTACTTTTCACATTAACATAAGTAAATGTTCAAGAATTTTGAGATTTACTCTCTTCTTGATTGTCTTTATTGGTCTGTTGTTTTTCTTCTAGTTATTATAGTCTTTATAATTTCTTTTTGTTTTGGTTCTTATCATGGTTAGTTCTCTAGAAATTCGCATATTCTTGTAATCTAGTATAGTAATTTTGCTAGTAATCTAATTCTTACTATTATGTAGTATTTATATTAGTTATCTTATTCTTATTATTAAATAGTATTTATGTTAGTTATCTGTTTAATTTGTATACACTTTTAGAATATTATTACATTACCATCAAATTCTTCTTCAATTGTTGATTGTTTGCTTAGTTTGTCTTTAATATCTGAGTCTTGTTTGTCTAGTGAAGAAGGGTTTTTTGGAACAGTTGGTTTGTCTCTGGTGCTTGATGACAAAATTTTGCAGTCTGAGAAAGAATGCAAAAAAATTTCTGAAAATTTATTTGATTTTTAACTGACTGTGTAAATACTTATGCCTTAGCTATACCTAGTGGATCTCATATGGTAGTTTGGAAGAACGTGAATGCTGATGAAATGAAACTTTGATTTGGTCTTTGCTTATATATTGGGTGTCCTTATATTGTATATACTTACAGTCTCTTCCCGAATAGTTATCCATCTTTTGTCCAAGATTGCTTGAAGCAGGGACAAATGGCCAGGTTAGTCTTACACTACAAAAATTATAATGACTTAAAAATAAATATAAATGGCATAAGTTTTTTGTTGGCTTAAGTTTGGCTTAAGTTTGGATTTGTTTTAAAACTAATTTAGTCATAAGTAAATCAAAAAAATAAATGGTTCTTATGACTAAATTAGTTTTAAAACAAATCAAAAATCTAAAGTTGCTGAATATAGAATGTTTCATTACTTAGCAAATTAGTAACAAAATAAAAAGTATTATCAGTAAATAAAACAAAAAAATATATTTGTAAAACATGCAAGGACCATTTGCAAATAGCATAAATTTACAAAATGTGCAGCTTGCACCCTTTGTAAATGGGTCATCAAAATTAATTAAATATGTGATATTAAAAACATTGAAAAAACGATTTTCTATCCTTGCAAATGGATATTTACTAAAAAAGTTTCAAAAAATAAAAAATTATAGATATTTGCAGAATGCACAACTTGCGCCATTTGTAAATGGGTCATCAAAATTAATGATGTGATAAAACATTAAAAAATAAATGGTTCTTATGACTAAATTAGTTTTAAAATAAATCGAAAATCTATATTTTCTGAATATAGAATGTTTCATTACTTAGTAAATTAGTAACAAAATAAAAAGTATTATCAGTAAATAAAACAAAAAAATATATTTGTAAAACATGCAAGGACCACTTGCAAATAGCGCAAATTTACAAAATGCGCAGCTTGTGCCATTTGTAAATGGGTCATTAAAATTAATTAAATATGTGATATTAAAAACATTTTAAAAAATGATTTTCTATCTTTGCAAATGGATCTTTACTAAAAAAAGTTTCAACAAATTGAAAATTATAGATATTTGCAGAATGCACAACTTGCGCCGTTTGTAAATGGGTCATCAAAATTAATTATGTGATAAAACATATAAAAATAAATGGTTCTTATGACTAAATTAGTTTTAAAACAAATTGAAAATCTATATTTGCTGAATATAGAATGTTTC